>SNQJ01S0023249.1:82879-99878 GCA_010110895.2 Picea sitchensis | reverse complement strand
CACAATTTTTCCCCTAAAATAAATTATGGGCTAATGATATAAGTTTAAAAAAATCACTCTAATACAAAAAATTCGCCCAATAAAAAATTGGAGGCCCCTTAATTTCGCCCATGAGCGAAATTTCGCCCCTAAAATCATCTATGATCTATCCCATTACAGCCCGTGTATACTGACAAAATAAAAAAAAATAGAAATTTGCAGACAAAATACATATTTCCGGGTAATTTCCTAAACTGTTTGACCACCCATAGTCGATCACTCAACTGGATAACTGCCCTATTTTATCTTATAAAATAAGAGGTAGGGGTCCCATTTGAAAGGATAAAAAGAAGAGCAAATAAACTCTGCCTTTTTTTGTATTCCCCTTGCCCCAATATTTTGCAACCATTTTGTGAGAGCTGAAGAGGAGAAGCATATGTGGAAGTAGTTTGTGCACAGTTGAAGAGGATCCCAGGACCAAGTTCGAGGAGAAGTAGTCAATCTCACCATTGTAAGTGACTTTTGTGAGGTTAATAAAAATAATTACTTTTCCCATCCCGCCATATGAGGTGTTCAAATATTCAGTTTTGATTGATATTTCATTGGAACATCTAACCCATTAATTCATATATAAGATGCATGTTCGTAGTTCTTTTTTTGTTTGTTTTTGAATGCATGTTGGCTTCAGAAGGAGACTTGTAGTCGAGGAGCCACTGAATGAAAAAGGATTGACACCAAACATGGAGTTCAAGGTAGAGTTACCAAATCATTTTATCCTTGTGTTTTATACATGAATGTGGGGTCTATGCCAGGATAATAGTGAAAAGTAGGAGACTTTAGATCATTATTTCTGCATGCATTACAGAATCCTTAGTTCTAGTCCATAGCGGGTTTTCCCACCCACATCAGGCTCACACCTCCAAGGTTGTAGGGAATTTTGGTATTGGGAAGAAAGTTTCCAACTTACAAAGGTATGTGTATTGGCCCATAATGTAAGAAGATGTAGATTGATATATTAGAGGGTGTATGTTTTGTTGCACCAAAAATCCAAGTAATATAAAAAAAAGGTTGATACCATGCATTACATGTGCCCACTTGAATCTTAGAAAGAATTTCCATGGATTTTGTGGGTGGTTTTCCATATCCAATAAGGGACGTGACTATCTATTTGTGGTAGTTGATAAGTTCAACAAGATGTGCATTATTATGCCTTGTAAAAATACCATCAAATGACAAGAAGTAGAAAAAATGTTATTTGAAGGTTCAAGGTGCACTTTGGGATACCAAGGAGAATAATCTTCGATATGGATACCAGATTCATCAATTCCTTTTGGAATACACTTTGGAAAAATATGGACACCAAGTTGAAGATATATACAACATTCCATCCACAGACAGATGGAAAAACAAAAGTAGTCAACAAGATGTTGGTTCATCTTTTGAGGGGTTATAATCAGAAGCATCCAAAGACCTGCAATGAAAATGTTATCTATATTCAACACTCTTATAATAGAGCAATCCATACTTCTACCAATAATTCCCCTTTAGAAACTTACTTTGGGTATTTGACACCTTCGCCCTTGGATGTTGTATATGGATAGGAAGGAGGACTAAGGTGAAATTTCATAGGAGAATCATTGAAAGAAGAGACATTGGTTGAAAATATTAGGTATATCCATTTTCAAATACATGATACATTCAAGAAGTAACATAAAAGGTACAAGACCCAACATGATCAACACAAAACTAAGAAAGAATTCAAGGTGGGAGACATATTTTGGTTTCAATTGAACAAGGAAATGCTACATGTGTCTAATTATTGTCCAATAATGAGAGGGGGGGGGGGTGAATCAATATTACTTATTTTTCAATAATTCAATAAATTAAACTTATTAATCACAACAATTGATCAACAAGATGTAACGAAATAGAAATTAGTTATAATAAACATAAAAGGTACAAGTTACAATTGTGTGAGAGACACCAATCTCTCTTATTTTGAGCACCAACTCAAGGAGACACAAATCTCTTATTTTAGAGAACCAACTCTAGGAAGCACCAACTCCTTATTTTAGAGTACCAAATCTAAGAAGCACCAACTCCCAATTTTTAGAGCACCAACTCCCTGTTTTAGAGCACCAACTCTAGAAAGCACCAACTCCCTGTTATAAAATTCAATCTATAGAAGACACCAATCCTCCCTTGCTCCTCCCTTCCACTCTTAATTCATGAATATATTAAGAATTCTTCCTTGGACTCTGTTTCTATTTTTATCTTATAGATTGGACCACAGAAACACTTTCCTTCTTACCATTTTTCTTTGTTCATATAGTCTCTCAAGAGGTATATGAGATTGAAACAATGTGTCTTTTTGTAAAAGAGAAAATGAACTAATGCGTATATTTAATAATAAAACGTTGCACCTCTCCATTTAATTCACACAAATGTTGAATTTATGTTTATTAATTGATTTTAATTTAAAAAGGTGTCCAAATCAGATAGTTATTTTCATACAAATATTCTAGAGAGACGCAAACACATCTTAGAGAACCAACTCTAGGAAGCACCGACCCTTTGTTTTTAGAGCACCAATTCCATGTTTTAGAGAACCAAATCTAGGAAGAACTAACTCCTTGTTATAAAATTCAATATATATAAGACACCAATCCTCCCTTGTTTCTCCCTTCCACCCTAACTTCATGAATATCTTTAGAATTCTTCCTTGGACTCTATTTTTGTTTTGATATTCTAGATTGGACCACAGAGACACTTTCCTTCTTACCATTTTTCTTTGTTTATATAGTGTCTCAAGAGGTATATGATATTGAATCAATGTGTCTTTTTGTAAAAGAGAAAATGGACCAATACATATTTTTAATGATAAAACATTGCACCTCTTCATTTAATTAACACAAATGTTGACTTTTATGTTTATTAATTGATTTTAATTCAAAAAGGTGTTCAAATCAAACAATTATTTTCATACAAAGATTCTAGAGTAATGGAAACAAATTTTAAAATTCTACAACATGGTTTTTGTGCAGAACATGCCCAATTAGCCAATGCATGGGGAGCTTCCCCGACAAATGTGTGAGGTGGACGATATAGGAGGTTCTTTGAAGGAAACTTTCTCAAATTTACTTTTGTGACCGCCTTCTAAACTTGGCGAATGAAGTATCCACTTCAGCAACATAGATTTGGTCATAGATCCACATTCCTCCTTTATTAGAAATCTGATAGAGTGGACTCAAAAATTATAAAAGTGAATTTTAAACGAGGTCTTCACTTCCACATCTATGTTGAATCTGGTCAAAATTTCACATCCAATCCTGTAACATGGAGCTGCAGTGAGTTGCAACACTCATCCTATAGCATGGAGTTGCAACACTAATCTTGTAGCATGGAGTTGCAACGTAGTAGTTAC
The DNA here is from genome assembly GCA_010110895.2 of Picea sitchensis. Lineage (NCBI taxonomy): Eukaryota > Viridiplantae > Streptophyta > Pinopsida > Pinales > Pinaceae > Picea > Picea sitchensis. The sequence continues at coordinate 96,475 of SNQJ01S0023249.1, read as the reverse complement.
ATCGAGTTGCAACACTATTCTTTTAGCATGGAGTTACAACGTGGGAGTTGCAGTGAGTTGTGACACTAATATTGTAGCAAGGAGTTGTAGCAAGTTGAAACACTTAATCTTGTAGCATGATATGACAATTTTTGATACTTGTATTCTATTGAAGCACCATATTTGACCCTTCTTCTTATATTTAGAGAAAAATAACTTATTTTTTAGGTTCCATTATAAAGTTCTTCCAATGATATCTTCATGGAGTGAACAAGTCCTTCACTTTTGTTTAATTGCTTATTTTGTTAATGGATTCTAGTAACATAATTCAACGTAACCTTTTGTTAGGATAATGATACGAATACATGAACCTTAATCAAGTTCTCGGTGATCATATTGATCCTCTTTCGATCAATGACAATATCATAACATCATGTCTAACATTGACCATATTGGCCCTCTTTGACATCAATGCCAACACCATAACACGAGTTCCAACATTCTCTCCCTTTGGAATTGATGGAAACAAAGGTAAGACAATCGTGTTCCCCCTATGAATGTGTAATGTCTTCTTTTGAGTCCTTTGAGTTGACTCCCCCTATCTTTATACTTGTTTTTTTTATTTATCTCTCCCCCTTTGACATCAATGGAAGAAGGGACACTTCTTTGCTCCCCATGTCCATCTACTAATTTTATGATGAAGCTTGCGAAATTTAACAATATAAAGACATGTCTCTCATTATCATAAACTAATCTAATAACTTGTTCTACAAAGTATTCATATTCACTTAAGTATGTGTGAATCCCCCTGTCAAAGATTTCCCTTTTGCAATATACCCAGTTGTTTCTAATCCTAGACAATCAAGAACTTTCTAGAGCAACTGGACCTTTGTCAATGTATGTTAAATAAATTCCCTACCAGAGTCTACAGAAATGAAATGAAATTCTTGTCCCTTAGAAACAAGATTAAATTGGTCCTTTCATTTGTTGTTGTACGGTTGCCTCAAATACTCGAGATATGTTTTACTCTACCATGATTCTTTATCTATAATCCTCTTATATCCAAGTTTCTTCAATGATGCACTATATATCATTTAATTATGTTTTCCTTAGCTTCCTTCAGGAGTGTGCCAATATTATACAAAATTTTCTCAAGAACTACCTTCATTTTCTTCCATACTACAAATTTCTTCATGATACTAGTCATTTATTCACTCATTTATGACCCAAGAGCCTCTTCATTTTTTATGTCTCTAATAGTGATATGGTTTAGTGTCCATACAATCATATTTATCTTCTTCACATTCATATCTTGCTCAGGCTCATATTTCTACTTAAGTAGAAGTAAATCTGATATTAATGTTGTTGTCATGTAGCTTATCAAATCATAATTTTTTCTCAATAACCTATTCATAAGTTTCTCATTCTTTTGGGAATACCACCATCAAAGAGAATGTTGGTTTCTTTATGTGCCTTAACAAGGTTGATATACTTTTTAAGTATGAATCAATTGTTGAAGGTTTCATCATAGTTGAGGCTGTTCATTCATCTTTATGGACAAATTTCAAGGAGTTTTCATACAAAAATATTCATAGTTGATTTTGAACAATCCTCATAGGACTTCCTTGATTATTCATACGAAATGAAGTTTTGAAGTATCTTTCATTGACATTAGTTTGTAATTACCAACAAATTTTAAGGGAATGGTCAAAATTTGTCATCAATTTTTTCTTCACATTTAGTTGATGATACTGGGATTGCAGTCAATCCTTCAATCCATTCCTATGGTGTCCCTTCAAGGATATTCAAACAATGCTTGAACTTGTTCTACTCGTGCCTTCAAAATCATCAAGAAAACCTTGCAATATAGATCATTTGAAAACTTCAAAATTATTTGATCTCTCGCCTTTGTAGCAACATCCTTCTGTAGCATAAGTTTAATATAGTCCCTTAAAGAATCAATCTCCATGTTGGTTTGAAATTCGACAAGATTTATTTTACTCAAAATACCTGAGTGCTTATAATCCTTGATATTGTTTGTGCTCTCTTGGTTATTTCCATTCCTTCTCCTGGTTAGGTCAATTGTGAGAGGTTTTAAACAAGATGTGCATAATTTTTTTAATAAGTTGAGGTATATGTTTATATACAAGCTCTGCAGAATGTGTGTCCACATGACATTCTAACTGAATCATCAGATTGATCATTATGAAGACTACAAACATTATTTTTTTTTTTTTTTTGTAGATGAATCAAATGTATTTTTTGGTCATTTGTAAGTGACATGGAAGTTTTAGAATAAACCACCAAATATGGATGATCTACTGCTTGGTTTAGTCATGTGAGCAGATCAAAATATATGAGCATAATTGTTGAGCAGTATTTTTGCAGTTACATATGTGTTAAACTATGATTGACTCTATGTATACAAATCTTGATTTTGTAGTGTGACAAGTTTCTTGATCAGGGTTTGGAGTAGGCTTCATTCCTAGTAATTTCAGCCTCCAAATTGATGCAGCAAGCAGTCCAACGACCCTCTTAATAATCCAAATCATTTCCTCATCTTTGTTTTTCCTATTCCACTGGGTAATTTATTCTTTCTCATTGGTCATATCTCTTTTATGATTCTTTAATGATTGTTCAAAGTAAATTGTCCTTGGGTTGTAGTCAAGTCTTCCACTCAACCCTTCTTCCTTTCTTTTGTTCATGTTTTCTATTGAGGGGTGTTTAGTAGATCATGAAAATAAAGTTGGAAAATTTCCAAGATATTCATCACTCAATTATATTGGTTGATTTTCTTTTGAGAGTTCACCATCATCATCATCATCATTGGTTTTTTCTATAGAAGCTTATTCATCTTCTTCTTTAGAATTTTCTTTTTACATTTTTCTTTCATTGGCTAATGGATGGATTTGTAGGACATCATCAAAATCTACAATTGTGTCATATTCCCTTTTAGGAACTCTCCTTTCTTGGGCTTGATCCACTTCATATGAAAAACTTTGATTTTCACATTCCTTATTAGGAACTTCATCCATCATTTTCTTATTATCAACTTCATCAATTCAATGTGCAAAATCTTCAGAATCTTTCTTGCTTTGTACTTTAGATTTTCTTATCCATAATGATTTGATTCTTGGTCTGTTAGGTCTTGTCATATCACAATATCGTGCAATGTGTCCATAGTTATAACATTTGTAACATTGAATAGTGGATTTAGTCATACCTATGTTTTTAATTGGGACATTTCTTCCATAGGCTCCACAATTTGTTGCTTTATGACCGAAATTGTGACAAGAGTGGCATTTTCCAAAGAATATACCTTGATGCCTGGGATTTCTTAGTGTTGTTTATGGATTAGTCCTTCTTAGTCCTTTCTTTCCATCTCTTATTTGAACATAAGCATTTTTCCTATTGTTTTCTTCATTGACTTTTCTCAAGTTGGGTGCAATATTTTGATGCCTTCCATCAATATTCTTTCCTAATGATGTGAACTCTTCTTCTTCAAGAATATGCTCCTTTTTATATCCAATTCTTGTCTTATCAATTGGGGAACCTTGGTACTTAAGAATGTTATTCAAATTTCTTGACATCTTTTCAAACTTCATGTTAGTGTTGGTTGTCTTTTCCAACTCCCCTTTTAGAGAGACAATCTCAAGTTCATGTTCTTGGAAGTTTCTTCCTTCTCCTTGAGTAGTCTTCTCAAACATTCTTCATTTTTTCTTACCTCTTCTTCATGAATCAGAACACTTCTTTCAAAATCCAAGAGTGAATACAATTGAGTTGATCTCTCTTATAATTTCTTTCTTAGATGGGTAATTTCAAGATCTCTTGTTTGGGAAATTTCATCCTTCTTCTTCAATTAACTTGTTAGATCCTCATCAATTCTTATTACTTCTTCCACTCGACTTTTTAGACCAGCAATGGTCCTTTTAGATTCTTCATGAGACTAATGTTTTTTTTTATTATTCTAGTAGCTCTTCTAGCAATGCATTCTTCTTTTTGAGGTCCTTGATTTCATCAAAAGTACATATTAGTTGTTCTTAAAAAAAACAATTTCTTCTTTGATTTCATAATTGTTTTTTATTGGGATTAACTTCTTCTTCACTTTGAAAATATTCAATATTGTTGTCATTATCATTGGATGAGATGCTCTCATCTTTTTCATCCAATTATTCACTTGTATCGATGAATTTCTCAACCATGTAAATATTTTTATGATGCAGGAGCATCGCCAACTCAGCAAGCGTGGAGCTAGCGCATGCATTTTTAAACACATGACATATAAGCTTGATAAATATTTTTGAATTTTCATTTAAGATGAAGTGCCATATCCTTCAATGAACCATTTATGAAGGAGCGCCTGTTGTATTGTATCAGACCTCGAGCCATACGCTCTTGTCTGAAATAGATAGGAGGCATTTAATCTAGTTAATGCAGGTAGATAGATGTTTTAAGTCTAGATTAGACAGTTTAGAGTTAGAGAGGGAAAACGGATATAGACACCCTCCTTTGTATCATTGTATCATCATCATACATTCAGGAGAAAGAAGGGAGAGCAACCAGAGAATTGTGAAGAACACCCATGTACAGATGTTTTTGAATTAATAGAAGAGAGTCTTTGATTCAATTCCATGGCTGGTGTTAATTCTCTGTGTGTATTGTTCATGTGCTTATGAATGTTTGTTTCTGGTGATGCATTTGCTTCGAATATGCTGTGCAGGTGATTTCAGGGTTTATACTGAAGTCTGAGAGAAGAGAATTAGTTTCAATTGTTTCTCTGTCTGAGCCAGGAGATTCCTGCATAGAGTGCAATTGAATTCATCGCATAGAGTGCGTTGATGAGGCTCGACAGTTAAACCTTTATTCTCATTCAACCAGAAGTTGGTTTGAGTTGATAGAGTCGTGCAGGAGAAGAGCAGGCGGAACTTGAAGTCTCAGTGGCTAGCCTGAGCAAAGGGAGGCATAGACTACTGTTGTCAGAAGTACACAGAGTCTAAGAGACCCAACACTTTGAGGGGTGTTGAAGGTCGAGCACGAGAAGTGTGCGCAAAGTCTTTGAGAGAACCAGAGTTGATAAGCTCAGGAGGTATAACACCTTCATGACAATAGTTGAAGGGAAGCACAGGAGCCGTGCCAAGGAGGGTTCAAGAAAAGAGTTGCAGGCCCAAGCATCAGAAGACAAACAAGTGTTGAGAAGGAATACTTAGCCGTTCTCAGGAAATCCTCGAGTGGGAGGAATCGACGGTCGAGATTCACCGAGAGAATTAGCGAAATCCCGCCAGTCGTCAGATCGTGCGGATTTTCACAGGGTTTAAGCACCAGTGAATAGAGGAGGAGTCATCGGGATATTGGCAATATCGGGGTTTCATAAGGTAAGAGAATCAATACCTTGAAAGTCTCGAAATCCCGAGAAAGGATCTCAACCATTGATCGGCAGAACACGTGTCAAGGAGCCAGGGAGCGTCGGGGTTCAGTCCATCGGGATATCGGGGTCTCCGAGGACGTAGAAATCTCACATCAAGAAATCACGATTCGCGATTTCCCGACGAGCGTTTTGGACCGTTCATCGTCAAGGACACGTGGTGGAAGATTTTGGCAAGTCGACGTCTGGATGCATCGGGGTTTCCAGGGTTGTGAAACGCTTGCATATTGATATCACGATCAGCGATTTCTCGATACGGTCAGAACCATTGATCGGAGGGACACGTGGCGAGAGATCCCGAGGAGTCGGGGTTCGGCAATTTAGGATTTCCGGAGTCAAGTGTATTGCATATGTTGAAATTGCGATACACGATTTTCCGATAGGGTTAAGACCGGTAGTGGAGGACAGGTGGCATCGGAGATCGGGGATCGGAGATTCCAGGAGTGCGAGTTCTTCGCATTGCAAACTCGCGAACTTTGAAATCCCGATAAGTGGGGAAGGACACGGTCGCGTGGGTTGGCAGGTCCCATGCTGAAGAGTTAGCCTGAGGGGCTAAAGGGTGCAGAAGGTACCATCGGAGCTCAGGAATCGGGAATACGAGAGGTAAGGAACTTACGACCTCACAAGTGTCGATTTCCCGACGAGAGTTTTCCCGATAGAAGAAAAGAACACGTGGGTGAATGATCATCGGGTTTCGGGGTTTCGTAATACTCGGTTTTCACGAGTGCAGAACTCGTGATCCCGCGAGGTCTGATTTCCCGATATAATACAGGGGAGTCATAAGGATAATTCTGTGGGTAGAGAAAAGCCCCGATAGGGGATTTGGAGAGCGTTTCAGATTTTCGGGCTTGGGGAAGAAGAAGGTCCTGGTGTTGCAGATGCGTTCTGGGTGGCGCGTTTGTGTCAAGTGGTATCAGAGCTGGAAATTATTTCTTGGATATTTCAGGCAGGAAGAGGTAGAGGAGAAGAAAGTACCCTGATACGCGTCAAGTGGTATCGGAGTGAGAAAATCTCTCTGTTTTCTGTAACAGGGTAGAAGAGAAAATTTACTATGACGCCAAGGAGAAGAGATAGACAATCACCTGATCCAGAGGGGGAAAGGGAATCATCCCGAGAAAGAGGTAGGCCAGGGCAGAATCTGGAAGTAGAAAGACAACTGCAGGAATTACGCTCTATGATTGTGGATATGGGAGTAAAGCAAAGGTGCAAAGCTGATGCAGGAGATACCAGTGAATCCGAGGATGAAGGTGAAGCTGGACAGGGAGTAGGAGAAATCCCAGCGGAAGACGCAGCAAATGAGCGATTAATGAAAGCCATAGCCCGGATGAGTTCAAAGACAAAAATGGACATTCCGACTTATGAAGGAAATCTGGATGCAGAAGAGTTGTTGGATTGGATTAGAGCTCTTGACACCTACTTTGATTATGAGGATATCGAAGAGGATAAAAAGGTCAGACATGCTGTCACCAAATTGAAGGGACACGCAGCATTATGGTGGGATGAGCTTCAAGAAGATAGACGCTGCAAAGGTAAGAAAAATATTAAAAGTTGGGATCGAATGGTTGTGAAGATGAAAGAAAAGTTCATCCCAAGGGATTATCAAATCACACTATTCAGGAGGATGCATAACCTGAGACAGAAGTTGATGACGGTGAAGGAGTACACCGAGGAATTTTATAAGCTTAATATCAGAGCAGGTCATCGGGAAAGCGATGATGAAAAAGTTTCCAGGTATATGAATGGCTTAAGATACGATATCCAGGATGAGATGAGTATGGAAACCATACGAACAGTAGAGGATGTGTATCAGATGGCATTAAAAGCTGAGGAAAAGCTAAGCCGTAAGCAAGGACAGCGAGGCCGAGGTAGGAGCCAACCAAAAGGTAAGTCCGTTTCTCAAGATAGGTTCCAGAAATCAAAATATGATTGGAAGAAGCCTTAGATGAGACCAGAAAGAGGTGGAAGTTCACAGCAAGACCAGCACGCTGAACAACGAAGGCAACAGACAGAACAAGGTGGAGGATATGAAGACGCAAACACATTTCCTCGTACCAGAGGTAGAGGAAGAGGCAGAGGTGGAATCATCACATGTTACACATGTGGGAAAAATGGACATAAGGAAGTTGATTGTCCAGACAGGAAGACAGATAAAGGAGAAGCTCACATCGCCCAAGCATAGAGGCGAGATGCTGAGGAAGAAGACGCAGAAGATGAAAGGTCATTGATGATGCGTAAGGTTCTCTTAGCACCGGAGAAGGAGGTGGAGGATGCAGTTCAAAGAGACAGACTTTTTAGAACCACATGCAAGACCAAAGACAGGAATTGCAAGGTCATTGTGGATAGCGGAAGCACAAACAATCTCGTTTCGACCGAGATGGTGGAGAAACTGGAGCTGGAGACAACAGATCACCCGAGCCCATATAAAGTTTCATGGCTACAGAAGGGACATCAGGTAAATGTCAATAAACAATGCTTAGCTGACATCAAGATAGGAAGATACAATGATAGGATTTTATGCGATGTTATTCCTATGGATGTATGTCATGTATTGCTAGGCAGACCATGGAAATATGACAGAAACATAATTCATGATGGGAAGATGAATATGTACACTTTGGAGAAGAATGGAAGAGCACATACGCTAAATCCAATTAAGGATAAAGAAATAAAACCAGAGCCGAGAAACACTATACTTCTCATGAGTGGGAAGGAACTTTTGGCAGAAGTAAAGAAGAAGGAAGATCCACAATTCTTTGTGGTCAGAAAACCGAAAGTTGTTTTGACCAGCACAAGGGTGGACGATCTGCCAAAGGAAATTCAGGAACTGCTGGAAGAGTTCGCTGATATAGTGGTGGATGAATTACCTCATTCGTTGCCGCCGATGAGGAGCATAAGTCATCATATAGACCTCATACCAGGAGCAAGTTTTCCAAATAAAGCAGCGTACAGGTTGACACTGCAGGAGAACGGAGAGGTCAAGAGGCAGGTACAGGAACTATTGGATAAAGGACTGGTCAGGGAAATTCTTAGTCCATGTGCCGTTCCAACGGTACTAAGTCCGAAGAAAGATGGAGGTTGGAGAATGTGCACTGATTCCAGAGCCATTAACAAGATAACCATTAGGTACAGGTTTCCATTGCCACGGATGGATGACTTGATGGACTGTTTAAGTGGAGCCAATTTTTTTTCAAAGGTAGATTTGAAAAGCGGATACCATCAAATTCGCATGAGGGAAGGCGATGAATGGAAGACAACCTTCAAGACTAACGAAGGGTTGTATGAATGGCTAGTCATGCCGTTTGGCTTGACGAATGCACCAAGTACATTCATGAGGCTGATGAATGAAGTGCTGAAAGAGTTTATTAGTAAGTTTGTCATTGTTTATTTGGATGACATCTTGATTTTCAGCAAGTCAAAAGAAGAGCATTTAAAGCATTTAGCTGCAGTAATGAGGAAGCTACAACAAGAGAAGATGTTAATCAACATGAGTAAGTCTTCATTTATGAAGAGAGAACTCATTTACTTGGGGTTTTTCATATTGGAAAATGAATTAAAGAGGGATCCAAGTAAAGTAGAGGTGATGAAGAATTGGCCATCACCAATAAATGTTTTCGAGGTGAGAAGTTTCCATGGACTGGCGAGCTTCTACAGGAAATTCATCCGAAATTTTAGTGGAGTTAGCGCAACAATGATGGACACAGTCAAGAAGAGACATAAGTATTTTCATTGGACTGAAGAGGCAGAAAAGAGCTTCAATCTGTTGAAGCGAAAGATCATCGAACAACCGGTTTTGGTATTTCCGGATTTTACGAAGGTATTCCAAGTGAAGTGTGACGCAAGTGGCTTTGCCATAGGAGCGGTCTTAAGACAGGAAGACAGACCAATCGCATATTTCAGCAAGAAGCTAGATGAAGCCAAGGTGAAGTATTCAACGTATGATAAATACTTTTATGCTATCATACAGGCGTTGAAGAAGTGGAGGCAATATTTGATGCCAAAATAATTTGTTCTGTATAGTGATAATCATGCATTACAGTTTGTGACTCAGCAGGATAAGCTGAATCAGAAACACGCTAAATGGGTAGAGTATATGCATAATTTTACATTTGTCATTAAACACATTTCAGGGACTGCTTACAAAGTGGTTGATGCTTTGAGAAGGAAGTGTTTGTTGCTGCAGGAGTTTCGAGTCAAGACCTTGGGTTTTGAAAATCTTAAAGACATGTATGCAGGTGACGCAGATTTTTCAGAGGCATACGAGGCAACTGAGAATCTAGTTCTCAGAGACAGAAGCATGTGGATGGACTACATGATCCAAAATGGACTGTTGTTCAGAGGCAATCAATTATGCATTCCACATTGCTCCATGAGGGAGAATTTGCTAAAAGAAAAGCATAGTGGCAGATTAGCAGGACATTTTGGCCATGATAAGACATTTGCAAAGCTGAGTGAAGCCTATTTCTGGCTGAAGATGCGAACAGATGTCAAGAAGTTTGTTGACAGGTGCAGGATTTGTCAGCATTCAAAGGGTAGGAAGCAGAATGCGGGATTCTATCAATCCTTACCCATACCTGATAGGCCGTGGGATGAAATCAACATGGATTTCGTATTAGGATTTCCGAGGACGCAAAGAGGACATGATTCGATCTTTGTGGTGGTCGACAGGTTCTCAAAAATGGCACATTTTATACCATGCCATAAGACCAGCGATGCAACACATATTGCAAATTTGTTCTTCAAGGAGATTGTTAGACTTCATGGTTTACCCAAAAGCATTGTATCGGACAGGGATACAAAGTTCATTGGACATTTCTGGAGGACACTCTGGAAGAAGATGGGAACTAACTTAATGTTCAATTCTACCTATCATCCATAGACAGATGGGCAGACAGAGGTGGTCAATAGAAGTCTTGGAGATTTACTCAAAATCCTAGTGACAGAGCACCACAACAGCTGGGACAATGTGTTGCGAGAGGCAGAGTTCGCGTACAACGATTCAGTGAATCGAAGTACAGGCAAAAGCCCATTTGAAATTGTATATGGAAGGAAGCCAAGAGGAGTATCTGAACTCACGGATTCAGAACAGATAATCGCAAAGAGTGCAAACGCTGAAGAATTCGCAGAAGCGATGGAAGAACTTCACAACAGAGTGAAACAACGATTGCTGGAGTCGAAGCAGGAATACAAGCGCAGAGCAGATCAACATCGGAGGCAACTTCAATTCGAAGATGGTGATCTATTTCTGGCACATCTGAGGAGAGAAACATTCCCAAGGGGAACATACAACAAACTGAAAATGAAGAAAATTGGGCCATGCAGAATCCTGAAGAAACTGGGAGAAAATGCTTATGAGATTGAATTGCCGGATGACATCGGAATATCTCTGACATTCAATGTTTCAGACTTATATCCATATAAGGCTAAGGAAGTAGGAATTGGAAATGATGAGCAGCCAGAGATCCAGTGGAAGAAGTAGATGTCGATTGCAGAAAGGTCGCAGATGGAGCGCATACTTGACAAGAGAGTCAGCAAAAGAACCAGACGAAAGCAATACTTCGAGTATCTGGTGAAATGGAAAAATCACCCAGTGGAGGATGCCAGCTGGGAGACAGAAGCACTTATCCAAAATCATGGACAGACCATGTAGGATCTCATGGACAGGAGCCCATGAATATTTTCAATCCGAGGAGTATGATGCAGGAGCATCGCCAACTCAGCAAGCATGGAGCTAGCGCATGCGTTTTTAAACACATGACATATAAGCTTGATAACTCTTTTTGAATTTTCATTTAAGATGAAGCGCCATATCCTTCAATGAAACATTTATGAAGGAGCGCCTGTTGTATTTTATCAGACCTCGAGCCATATGCTCTTGTCTAAAATAGATAGGAGGCATTTAATCTAGTTAATGCAGGTAGATAGATGTTTTAAGTCTAAATTAGAAAGTTTATAGTTAGAGAGGGAAAACGGATATAGACACCCTCCTTTGTATCATTGTATCATCATCATTCATTCAGGAGCAAGAAGGGAGAGCAAGCAGAGAATTGTGAAGAACACCCATGTACAGATGTTTTTGAATTAATAGAAGAGAGTCTTTGATTCAATTCCATGGCTAGTGTTAATTCTCTGTGTGTATTGTTCATGTGCTTATGAATGTTTGTTTCTGGTGATGAATTTGCTTCGAATATGCTGTGTAGGTGATTTCAGGGTTTATACTGAAGTCTGAGAGAAGAGAATTAGTTTCAATTGTTTCTCAGTTTGAGCCAGGAGATTCCTGCATAGAGTGTAGTTGAATTCATCCGCATAGAGTGCGTTGATGAGGCTCGACAGTTAAACCTTTATTCTCATTCACCCAAAAGTTGGTTTGAGTTGATAGAGCCATGCAGGAGAAGCGCAGGCAGAATGTGAAGTCTCAGTGGCTAGCCTGAGAAAAGGGAGGCATAGACTATTGTTGTCAGAAGTACACAGAGTCTGAGAAACCCAACACTTTGAGGGGTGTTGAAGGTCGAGCACGAGAAGTGTGTGCAAAGTCTTTGAGAGAACCAGAGTTGATAAGCTCAATAGGTATAGCACCTTCACGACAATAGTTGAAGGGAAGCACAGGAGTCGTGCCAAGGAGGGTTCAAGCAAAGAGTTGCAGGCCCAAGCATCAGAAGACAAACAAGTGTTGAGAAGGAATACTTAGCCGTTCTCAGGAAATCCTCGAGAGGGAGGAATCGACGGTCGGGATTCACCGAGAGAATTAGCGAAATCCCGCCAGTCGTCAGATCGTGCGGAGTTGCACAGGGGTTAAGCCCCAGTGAACAGAGGAGGAGTCATCAAAATATTGGTGATATAGGGGTTTCATAAGGTAAGAGAATCAAGACCTTGAAAGTCTCGAAATCCCAAGAAAGGATCTCAGTCGTTGATCGGCAGAACACGTGTCAAGGAGCCAGGGAGCGTCGAGGTTCAGTCCATCAGGATATCGGGGTTTCCGAGGACGTAGAAATCTCGCATCAATAAATCACGATTCGCGATTTCCCGATGAGCGTTTTGGACCGTTCATCGTCAAGGACACATGGCGGAAGATTTTGGCAAGTCGACGTCTGGAGGCATCGGGGTTTCCAGGGTTGTGAAACGCTTGCATATTGAAATCACGATCGACGATTTCCCGACGTGGTTGGAACCGTTGATCGGAGGGACACGTGGTGAGAGATCCCGAGGAGTTGGGGTTCGACAATTTCGGATTTCCGAAGTCGAGTGTATTGCATATGTTGAAATCGCGATACACGATTTCCCGATAGGGTTAAGACCGGTAGTGGAGGATAGGTGGCATCGGAGATCGGGGATCGAAGATTCCAGGAGTGCAAGTTCTTCGCATTGCAAACTCACGAACTCTGAAATCCCGATAAGTGGGGAAGGACACGGTCGCGTGGGTTGGCAGGTCCCATGCTGAAGAGTTAGCCTGAGGGGATAAAGGGTGCAGAAGGTACCATCGGAGCTCGGGAATCGAGAATACGAGAGGTAAGGAACTTACGACCTCACAAGTGTCGATTTCCTGATGAGAGTTTTCATGATAGAAGCAAAGAACATGTGGGTGAATGATCATCGGGTTTTGGGGTTTCGTAATACCCGGTTTTCACGAGTGCAGAACTCACGATCCCGCGAGGTCTGATTTCCCGATATAATACAGGGGAGTCATAAGGATAATTCTGTGGGTAGAGAAAATCCCCAATAGGGGATTTGGAGAGCGTTTCATCTCTTCGGGCCTGGGGAAGAAGAAGGTCCTGGTGTTGCAGACGCATTCTGGGTGGCGCGTTTGCGTCATTTTAGCTTCTCCCAGAGCTCTTTGGTTGAAGTACACTTTCCAATTTTGTTTTTCATAGACCTGTATAATCCTTCAAAGATGGCATCCATTGCTAGTTTGTTGTTTATTTTTAATTATTTCTTTGATGCATACTTTGATGGTATTTTTGGAGGGGTGTAACTAGAAACAACTAAATTCCAAACACCATGTCCCATTCCCCCAAAAATTCCTTCATTCTTATGCTCCATGTTTCATAATTTGTTTCATTGAATAGGGGTGCTATGTCAAGGCATAAACTAAGTTCACAATCCATGAGTGTTTATGAGGATCTTCCTTCTAGTGATCAAATTGTTTCTAAAGTAACCTTGCTCTGGTACCAATTGTGGAAAGATTGGCCAATACTGAGAGG
>SNQJ01S0023249.1:40072-82852 GCA_010110895.2 Picea sitchensis | reverse complement strand
ATTACTTCTTTTTCAATAATAAATAAATTAAACTTATTAATCACAACAATTGATCAACAAGATGGATTGAAATAGAAATTAATTATAACAAACATAGAAACTACAAGTTACAATTGTGTGAGAGACATCAATATCTATTATTTTGAGCACCAACTCAAGGAGACACAAATCCCCTATTTTAGAGAACCAACTCTAGGAAGCACCAACTTCCTGTTTTAGAGCACCAACTCCCTGCTTTTAGAGAACCAACTCTAGGAAGCACCAATTCCCTGTTTTGGAGCACCAACTCTAGGAAGCACCAAATCCCTGTTATAAAATTCAATCTGTAGAAGACACCAATCCTCCCTTGCTCCTCCCTTCCACCCTTACTTCGTGAATATCTTTAGAATTCTTCCTTGAACTCTGTTTTTGTTTTGATCTTCTAGATTGGACCACAAAGACACTTTCCTTCTTACCATTTTTCTTTGTTTATATAGTCTCTCAAGAGGTAGATGATATTGAAACAATGTGTCTTTTTGTAAAAGAGAAAATGAACCAATGTGTCATTTTAATAATAAATCATTGCACCTCTTCATTTAATTAACACAAATGTTGACTTTTATGTTTATTAATTGATTTTAATTTAAAAAGGTGTCCAAATCAGACAATGATTTTCGTACAATGATTATGTAATGAAGGAAACAAATTTTAAAATTCTATGACATGGGTTTTGTGCAAAACATACCCAATTAGCCAATGATAGAGACGATTCCTCGGAAAATGTGTGAGATGGATGGTACATGAGGTTATTTGAAGGAAACTTGCCCAGATTTATTGTTGCAGCTACCTTCTAAAATTTCCAAATGAAGCATGCACTTTAGCAGTAGAGATTTGGTCACAGGTCCACATTCCTCCTTTATCAACAAGCTAACATAGTGGACTCAGAACTTATAAGAGAGGATTTTAAATCATGTCTTCACTTCCACATCTGTGTTGACTCTGGTCAAATTTTCACGTCCAATTTTGTAGCGTGGAGTTGCAATGAATTGCAACACTCATCTTGTAGTGTGGAGTTGCAACGAATTGTAACACTAATATTGTAGCATGGTGTTGCAGCGTGGTAATTGTAGGGAGTTGCAACACTAATATTGTAGCATGGAGTTACAGCGTGGGAGTTGCAGTGAGTTGCGAAACTAATGTTGTAGCATGGAGTTGCAACACTTTATCTTGTAGCATGATTCGACAATTTATGAGACTTTGATCCAATGATCTAACGATCACAATGATATCCTTGATGATTTTTCTCACACCTTCCTAGAGGAAATTCTCATAAAATATCTTATATTCCTTGAGAGATGATCTTTTGGCCTTTCTTTCATCCACTTGAGAATGGATGACAATGATCTATAACTTCTATAACAAGATTCTTCAAGAACTATATAATGGAGGATTTGTGAAGCATCCTCCTTGCTTATAATTTTATACCAGATCCTTGACACCTTCTATATTCTATTGAAGCATCAAATTTGACCCTTTTTTCTTGTATTTAGAGCACAATAACTTATTTTTGAGGTTCCATTGTAAAGGTATTCCAATGATATCTTCATGGAGTGAACAAGCCCTTCACTTTTGTTCAATTGCTTCTTATGTTAATGGATGCTAGTAACATAATTCAACATAACCTTTTGTTAGGATACTGATATGCATACATGAACCTTAATCAAGTTAATAAATTTCTCGGTGACCATATTGATCCTCTTTCCATCAATGCCAATATCATAACACCATTTCCAACATTGACCATGTTGGCCCTCTTTGACATCAATGCCAACACCATAACACTAGGTCCAACAATAGAGTCCTGGAAAGAAGATCAAGGATCTATGGTATGGTATTTTTGAGGTGTTAGATAAGGTGGGTGAAAATTCCTACAAACTCAGTCTACCCACATATATGCATATTTACTTAGTAGTGAATGTGAAAAATCTGAAATTCCATGAGCCTTCCATGTTGGATAAGGAAACTAAGGAGAAATTCCTACCTACCATAGAGGACTTAACACCAAAATATTAGGAAAACTTAGTAGAAGATATTATTTTGTAGAAGAAGTATAGAATTACCAGATATGGGTAACATGACCTCTAGTAGACTAGGCTAAAAGGAAACCTTACAAGAAAGGGAAAATGGTACTCTAGGGAGAAGGTAGAGGAAACATTTCCTCACCTCATCCAGTAAAATATTTTGGAGACCAAAATCCTCCCTAAATGGGAAGGTATGATATGGAATGGATCATTATATCATTTTTTATCTATCTTAGTAGTTTCAAGGTGTAAAATCTAGAGGAATGGATTGCAAGGCCAATTTTAGTGTTAGGTCCTAGTTTGAAGATTTGGGGTCTGAAAATTTACATAGCCATTTTGAGAAATTAAATGGAAATTTTGTGGGTAAAAAAATTGTGATCATATCTCTTATCCCATTTTCATTGTTCCACACACTAAGATATCTCCAATGATGCAAAAATCACCTCAATAGGAATTCATATGTGGAATTTATGCCTCCACAAGTTGACATGCCTTATTTACCACCACAGTGTTGAGTGGATGCCATGTCAGTTCCCATTAATCACACATGTGGGGCTATACACGTGTGGAATTTTAATAAGATTCTGTAAATTCCAAAACCTTAACACTAATTGAGGGTTGAGTATGAAAAAATCCCTAACCAAAAACGACTATATGTTAAATATTGGGTTGCTAGGAAGAGAGAGAGTTTCATTCTTTTAGAATTGTACTTGGTCCATAGTTCAGAAGAGAATCCATGAGTGGCATTTGATAGTATAAATAAGGAGGAAGAAGATAATGTAGAAATCATTCAAGCCACAGTGTCAAAGGAAAATCCATAGTGAGTGACCCTTTCTTTGTATTTTCATTTTCATAACCAAATAAAATAGAGTGGAGCATATGCCTCACCTTCTAGTTAGGTTTTCTCCCATATCAGGTTTCCTAGGATACATATTGTGTTAATTTGTGTGGAGGGTGTGTTCATTGACTTGTTCTTTCATTTCAGTTTTAGTTATCCCATAAATTTGAGCATTAAGCTAGTAATACTAAATCTAATATCTAAGGAAATAAACCTACATAATAAATGATTTCATAATAATACAAGATATTTCCTAATAAACTATTCTAGTGGAATATCCATGGAAGTTTACCGATCATATTGGTATTAGACCATTTTTGTTTGGGGTGTTTGTGGGAAGTTGTGGGATCCATGAATTGGCTCAAGATGGAAGTCACAAATCTCTATCCATGGAAGATGAGCCCAGTCACAATAGCCCTCAAGATACATCATAATATATATTTACGAGATTAAAAGAGAAATCCATTGATATCTCTTACAACATGTCTCTCCTCATGGAAGATCTAGAAAACAAGTTCGAACCTTTTAGAGAGGTTTTTGGCTCTAACTTAGAAGTTGGATCAGATGAGAAATCAAGAGATAGTGAATACTTATAAAAGGAGTTAAAAAAAAGATCCTAGGAAAGAGAAACCATGTTTCAATGACATCACTCATTCACAAACTTTATTTAAAATGGAAGCAAAAGTGGACACCAATCCCTAACAAGGTGAGATTGATGTTGTTAAGTTGAATCATTGATTGGAATAGTTAGAAGTGTAGTTTAATGTCCATAATATTGGAAAAGAGTAGAAAATTTCATTTTCCCAATTGAAACTAGAGGGTCGTGCACTAAACTAATGGGAAATCCACATAGAGACACTCAGTCTAGAGGGTGATCCACCATTAACTAAGTATGAGGTGTTTAAAACCCTCATCAAGTCTCAATTCTACCCTATTGGGTATGTAGAGAACCAATTGATTCATTGGCATCACTTCAAGTAGAGGCAAGGGTAGAGTGTGCAAGAGTCCACCACCAAGTTCGGGAAAATGGCGATTATGTTTGGTATACCTCCAAAGAACCCAAACATTCTCCTCAAGTATCTAGGGGATCTACACAACCATCTATGGAAACAAGCGATGCTCTCCAAACCTAGAACCATTGGTGATTCTTGTGTGAAATCACAATACCTGGAGAACCATAAGAAGGATGAAAAGAAGAAGAACCTACAAAGAATTGACTCAAACAACCTAATAGAGAGCAATCTGGATGTGGATGAGAATAATGTTTGCACTTCATTGCAGAAGGAGGTGAATATGAGTAGCCTTCATCACAAGGAAGAGAAGGAGATGAATAAACTCTTCCACATTAATATCCATGTCAAAAATATCGGGGTAGATGCTCTATTCAATTTTGGTTCACAACCCAACCTTCGAGCAATCGATCTAGTCTAATAGGGGGATTTTGAGGTCTAAAATGGGTCTCCTAAGAGATACATTAAAAAATTATGAGTTAATAATTTTGTGGGGAAAGTATATTTATAAGTCATTTCGTGCACTACTATCTATGTAATTATGGTTAAGTTAAATTAACAAAAAAAATCTAGAAATAAAACTAGTAAAAAAATATTTTATTGACGTGACTAGAAACAAAAATACTTTTGAATTTACGAATCAATTTTAATAAAACAATGTAGTAGGCATAAAGTAATACTCATATAATAAATAAAAATGTACTATTTTTTTAATATAACACATGTTATGAACCATACATTCATTTTTTAAATTGGGGGAATATAAAATGTGATAGATTAAAAAAATGAATATATAAATTATATTCACAAACTCAAACTAAATATGAATACTTTCCTATGTTATAAACTAAAGATTTATATATTAATTTAATTAATATGTGAAAATGTGAGAATTATGAATACATGGCTTCACATTTCCATATAGTTGTTTTAACTAATATATAGATACACATATATTAATTTAACCTATATAGTATGTAATTGAAATAACCATGTACTCCATATATTAGCTTAATTAATATATGGAGTATGTGGTATACCACACACTTTGCATATTAGTTAATCTAATATAATATATAGACCCAATCCATGGACACAACACATTATGAGCATCCATACATTAGTCAAGTTAATATGATATGGGATAGTTTTTAAATTAAATAAAACAATTCATAATTCATTATATATATATATATATATAATGAATTATGAATTGTTTTATTTAATTTTAAAAACAAAGTATGAATAATATGTAGAACCTTGTTTATAAATTTTCAATTAGTATTTTATTTATATATATTCAAAAGTAATTTAAAACTACTTTTATCATTTGGGTACTTTACTTGCAATGCTACCAAAGTTAACTATGCATTGTCAGCGACCATTTAGAATGTGACAAATAATCATTTTTAACTCAAGAAATATCAACTCATCCTCTAGGGATGATGTCATCCTCTAAAATGTGATTGGCTCTTGTAAAGTTTCTTTTGATAGTACATTTTTTGTTTTGAGTCTCATTTTTACCTCAAAATTCCCCTAATATAGTAAGCTTGGGTTGAAAGTTCATGATCATCCTAGCCCATATCCATTGGGATGGGTAAACAAGGATGCAGAGCTCAAGGTCACAAAACAATGTAACATCAAGTTTTTATGTAAGTTCATATTTTATTGATGAAGTGGAGTTAGATGTAGTACCCTTTGATGTGTGTGGTGTAGTGTTTAGAAGCCCTTACATGTATATGAGGGATGTGATAATCATGAGGAGGGAAAAGCAATACCACCTGATCAAGGATGGGAAGTATTTCATCATTAATATGTACACATATAAATTGAATAGCTCTTTAATAAGTGCTAACCAAGCCAAAAAGTTGACCAGTTCTAGTAGATCATTTGTATTTCTTTTCTTGAAATAAAATCAACCAATGGATGAATCAACAAGAGTAAAGGCATCATTAGAGGGATGTACCAAAGATAAAAAAAATAAAAATAGTTGGAGGATTTGTTGTAGGCATATAGAGGAGTTTTCTAGGATTCTAAAGGGTTACGACCTAAGAGGTAAGTGGAGCATGAGATACATTCGTTGCTTGACTCCCCATTACCAAATATTGGGTTGTATAGATAGTCGTTTCTAGAAGAAAATGAAGTGAATTAATAGTAGAAGTGACTACTGGAGTAGGGAGTAATTCAACCAAGAACCTCAACTTGTGGGTCACATATCATCATAGTAACTAAGAAGGATAGGACTTGACAAATGTGTATCAACTACAGATATGTTAACAAGATCACAATCGCGAATTGGTACCCTTTTCTAGAATTGATGATTTGTTAGACTAGTTGCATCATTCCATATACTTCACTAAGTTAGATCTCAAATCAAGATGCCACTAGGTACGTGTTAGATAAGAATATCATCTTCAAGACAAGGAAATTATTGTATGAATGGCTAGTAATGCCTTTTGGTTTATGTAATGCACCAACTAAATTTATGTGATTGATGAATGATGTATTGTGTCCCTATTTAGATTCACTTGTAATAGTGTATTTGGATGACATTTTGGTTGATATCTCTACCTAGGAAGAGCACATATCGCATCAAATCCAAGTGTTAGAGACTTTGAAAAATCATCAGTTGTTGGATAACCTTAAGAAATGTGAGTTTATCTTAGCAGTTGTTTGTGTATTTGGGGTATGTGATCGGTGGAGGGGAACTCAAGATATTGTTGAAATAATGTAACTGCAAAGTGTATTATAATTATTATTGTTGTATTATTCATTAGATCAATCCCTATTGTGGATTGATAATGTCGGCTATTGTAAAATACCAAATCCCCTTTTGCAGATTGGTCAAAACATAATTGTAATAGGGAGAATAAGAAGTCATCCCCAGAATATATTAAAGAGGACCTAGAATATATTAAAGGTGGTTATAACCACCCAAAATAAGAATTCAACCATACCATTGAAGAGACACCTCCATCCACATGTGCCAGAGTTTTATAAATAAGGAGGCTAGTGCCTCATTTAGACACATACTCACTTGTTCATTGAGAAGCAAGTTTCAGAGCTGCAGTTGGAGAAGAGAGAGATGCACATTCTTGGGAGAGGACTTTCTGTATTTGTTTGAGTTATCTCTTGGCATTGTATTGGCTATCTATAATAAGGAAGTTTTGCTGGGTTTTCTCCCCCATGAGGGTTTCCCAAGATAAATGATGTGTCTCTTGTGATTGTGTATTTCTCAGTGATCCTATCTTATGCTATTGTTATCTAGTGAAATGAAAAGAAATATAATAATATCTTAAACCTTAACATGGTATGAGAGCTAATATGAAGAGAGCATCTTTCACAAGAGAAAGTGAAAAATTTCACTGTTTCCATACATGCAAATCAGGTTTTTTTTTAATGAAGTATTTTAGCCCTAAAACCATCTAGAAAAGTGTGTCCTTCCTCAAGGATCACTTTGGCATCATCAACATAACTTTTTAGTGTCTAGATCTTCCGAAAAGTGAAACCCTAGTTTCACAAAGTACTAGAAGTACTAAAAAACCAGAGTACCAGAAATACCAGAAGTACCAGAGTACCAGAGGTACCAGAAAACCAGAAGCACCAGTCCAGAAATCCGCAGATCAAGTTTGGAGGGGTAAAAATTTTATTTTCTCATATCCAAACACACCAGGCTACTCACCTTAGCAAAGCACACCTCCTGGTAATTTCATAATTTAATTTTGAGCATTTTCATTTTTGGACATTTTCCTAGCTCCAGGCAAAAGATGTCTACAATCACTAAGCTTGTTGACAAGCTAGATGGTGTCGAAAAATTACATTCCTAGAAGTATAGGATTGGACTCATTCTTGAAGAGAATGACCTAGAAATATTTGTCAAAGAAGAAGTGTCAGAGCCCAATGATGATGCAAACAAAGAAAAGCACCAAAAGGACATGATCAAGGCCAAAAGAAACATTGCAGATTCAATCAAAGATCACATGATTCCTTATGTGTCATCAAATAAGACTCTGAAAGAAATGTTTGATGCCCTAAATATACTATATGAAGGAAAGAACATAAACCAGAAGATGAATCTAAGAACTCAACTCAATAATACAAGGATGTAGAGAGGAGAATCAATCCAAGAATACTTCTCCAGAATCTCAAAATTCAAAGAACAGTTAGAAGAAATTGGATATACCTTAGACAAAGACGAACTCATAATGATGACCCTTAATGGTCTCACAATACCTTGGGATGCATTCATCCAAACGATTTGTGCTAGAACGTAGAAACTAAAATTTGACGGTCTATGGGAAGAATACACTCAAGAAGAAACAAGAGTAGCTAATCGAGAGGCTTTACTAGCAAGAGATGAATATCAAGCCCTATCTACTCACACTAAAGGAGGAAGAAAGAAGTCTCTCTTCCAGAAATAAACTCATAAAGAGTCTCACCCCCAAAACAAATCTCAACCAAAGAGATTCCAGAAGAAAGGACAACGAAAGGAAAGAGATGAAAGACTATGTATTAATATTGTCCCTCTCAGGATCGGTAAAACTTGGAGAGGACACTTGGATCATTGATAGTGGTGCCTCCAAGCACATGACAGGTCAAAGAGATATTCTCTCTTGCATTTCAGAAAACAATTTTTCTTAGAAAGTGATGCTTGGAGATGATTATCAATACCCTATCAAGGGAGTGGGAGAATCAAACTACAAGCTTAACTAAGGGAAATCAATGAAGATGAAGGACGTACTCTATGTACCAGGTTTGAAAAAGAACCTACTCTCCATATCATCTTTAGAAAAGAATGGATTCAGAGTTTCCTTTATAGATGGAGAAGTTCTTATGTGGGCTAAAGGAGAAGCCATAAAAGAGGCAATTGTCATTGGAAAAGAAGAAACTGGCTTCTATAAGCTAAAGGGTCTCTCAGAAGCAACCATGACCCACGCCATTAAGAATCCATGTGAAATTTGGCATAGAATATTATCCCACATCAACTACAAGGCACTACCATACATATGAAAAGAAGTCATAGGTCTACCAGAACCCAAGGTTGACCATGAAGGCGTGTGCAATGGATGTGCACAAGGGAAGAACATCAAGAACCCTTTTTCGAAGAGAGACAACAAAGCAGAAGGAGTCCTAGAATTCATTCATTCAGATGTGTGTGGCCCAATTCCATCATCATCCATCAGTGGGTATGTATACTACGTATATTTTGTTGATGATTATTCTCATAAGACCTGTGTGTAATTTTTGAAATCAAAAGATGAAGTGTTCTGTAAATTCAAGGAATTCAAAGCCTTGATAGAGAATCTTTATGAAAGAAATATCAAGATACTCAAGTCAGATAATGGAGGAGAATACACCTCAAAAGAGTTTGTGAACTTCTGCAAATATATCAGGATCAGGAGGGAGCTCACCACTCCCTACAATACTCAACAAAATAGTGTAGCAGAAAGAAAGAATAGAAGGATAATGGAAGCAGTGAAGACCGTGATCCATGATCAATATCTTCTAATGTGCTTATGGGTAGAAGCAAAAATGACAGTCGTATATGTACAAAACCAATTGTCCCATAGTGCACTTGGGTTCAAGACCCCGGAAGAGATGTTCACCGGAAATAATCCATAGGTAATCCATCTCAAAATATTTGGCTACTCAGTATTTATGCATATTCCGAAAGAGAAGAGAAACAAGATGGAACCCTAAGGAAAGAAGGGAATATTTGTGGGATACTATGAGGTCTCCAATGCATTCAGGATTTATATATCAAGTCACCATCACATTGATATCAACAGGGATGTGACCTTTGATGAAGATGCAACGCTCAAAAAATTGATAATATGCCAGCTTGAAGAAATATATGAAGAGGAACCTATAGCTCCCAGAGTTGTAGAATCAGTGAATGAGCTTCCCAGAGCTGCAGAACCAGTGAGGGAAGTCGTAACTTCACCTGATGAGGAAATTCTAAAAGATCATGATATAGTAGAATTTCAAGAACCTCCTCAAATATCGATCTCCCATAAGAGAAAGCCTACTTGGGCTAGGGAGCTTATTCAAGATGGAGAGAAGTATGGTTTTCTTGAAGGAACCATGAGATAGGTAAAGAGACCTAAGCCATTCTCCAGTTATATGGCTTTGATGTGTGATCTCCTAGAGAAGGAGCCTACCTGGTTTGAAGAAGCCATTCAAAAGAAAGAATGGGCAGATGCCATGACAGAAGAATACTAATCCATAATAAAGAATGATGTATGGGAAATAGTTCCCAGACTGAAGAGTACGGATGTGGTATCTTCCAAATGGATCTTCAAAATAAAACATGTTGTTGATAGAAGTATTGAGAAGTATAGAGCAAGGTTTGTCGCTCATGGCTTTTCTCAAAAGGAAGGCATTGACTATGAACAGACATTCACTCTTGTAGCCATATACACTTCGATTAGAACCATCATAGCCCTTGCAACCAAGATGAAGTGGAAGTTGCACCAGATGGACGTAAATACAACCTTCCTAAATGGTGTCATTGAAGAAGAAGAGTATATAGAGAAAAATCAAGGATTTGAAGTTGAAGACAATAAGACTCATGTCTGGAATTTTAAGAAGGCTTTGTACGGATTAAAGAAAGCTCCTAGAGCTTGGTATGGAAGGATAGACAGTTTTTTGATGAGCTTGGGATTTACCAAGAGTAAAGTAGATTCTAACCTCTACTTCAAGGTTATGAACGATGAGTCGGTGATATCGTTGTTGTATGTGGATGACTTATTCTTAACTGGAGAAGAAAAGATCATCACCAAATGTAAGAAGAAGCTCACTTTAGTATTTGAGATGAAAGACCTTGGCCTAATGCATTATTTCTTAGGTCTTTAGGTATGGAAGAGCCTAGAGAGAATATTCCTTGACCAAGGGAAGTATGCAGTCGCAATATTGAAGAGATTCGACATGTTGGAGTGCAAGTCCATGAATACACCCATGGAAGAGAAGTTGAAGCTACTGGTCGACACTTCATTATAATTGATTGATTCCACACTATATAGACAGATCATTAGATCATTGATGTACCTGACGAACACCAGACCATATATTTTTTTTGTTGTGAACACCTTGAGTTAGCTTCTGGTATAACCCATACATGTTCACCTAGTTGTTGAAAAACATGTGATGAGGTACCTTAAGGGTACATTAGATTGTGGTATCAGCTATGATGGAGATCATCATGATTTCACAGTGAGTGGGTACACTGATTCAAATTGGGCTGGAAATGTCTCTGATAGGAAGAGCACTTCAAGAGGTTGTTTCAGTTTGGGATCAAACATGATCTCATGGAAAACTAGGAAGCAATCCAACATTTCTCTCAGTACAACGGAAGCATAATACATTACTGTGTGTTCTGCCAACTACGAAGCTATATGGCTTCATAAGTTATTGACTGGTCTATTTGACCTAGAGATGGAAGCAACCACGATCCTATGTCACAACCAGAGTTGCATAAATATGAAAGAGAATATTGTATTTCATGACAAGTCGAACAACATAGATATTCGATATCATTACATCTGTGACATGGTGCAGAGAAGAGCCATAAAGCTCCAATATGTTATCACAGATGAACAGGTTGTCGATGTGTTGACCAAGCCTCTATCTCATGTAAAGTTTGAGAACTTTTGAGATAATCTTGGTATAGTCCGAAAGGACCTCCATTGAAAGGGGGAGTAGTGTTGTGTTGAGATATGCTAGCCTAGTATTGTGCTTCCAGCTTAATTATTGTGACATAAAGCCAGTCTAGTACTGTGCTTCCAACTTAATTTTTGTGTTGAGATATTCTAGCCTAGTATTGTGCTTCCATATTTATTGTTGTGATGTAAAGCCAGTCTAGTACTGTGCTTCGAGCTTAATTTTTGTGTTGAGATATGCTATCCTAGTACTGTTCTTCCAGCTTAATTGTTGTGACATAAAGCCAGTCTAGTACTATGCTTCCAGCTTAATTCTTGTGTTGAGATATGCCAACCTAGTATTGTGCTTCTAGCTTAATTGTTGTGATGTAAATCTAGTCTAGTACTATGCTTCCAACTTATTTGTTGTGTTGAGATATGCTAGCCTAGTATTGTGCTTCCAGCTTAATTGTTGTGATGTAAAGATAGTCTAGTACTGTGCTTCTAGCTTAATTGTTGTGTTGAGATATTCTAGCCTAGTATTGTGCTTCCAGCTTAATTGTTGTGACGTAAAGCCAGTCTAGTATTGTGCTTCTAGCTTAATTGTTGTGACGTAAAGCCAGTCTAGTATTGTGCTTCCAGCTTAATTGTTGTGACGTAAAGCCAGTCTAGTATTGTGCTTCCAGCTTAATTGTTGTGTTGAGATATGTCATCCTAGCACTGTGCTTCCGGCTTAATTGTTGTGACATAGAGCCAGTCTAGTATTGTGATTCCAGCTTAATTGTTGTGTAGTGTGCCAACCTTGTGCTGTGATGATGAGCCAGCCTCGTGTTGTGATGATGTGACCAGCCTCGTGCTATGATGATGATGTATTATTTTTATGCTAATCCATATTGACGCAGATGATGATTTTATTCCATTGAGAATGACGATGTTTTCAATGAGAAAAACTTATGATGATTTATAGATATGCCAGTCAGTGTTCCAAGATGATATTGATGATGTTGTCCTCTCACCCACATGATGTTGTTGATGATGTTGTCCTCTCTCTCGCCTAGTGTTGTTGTAGAATACCCTTGTTTTTAAGGGGGAGTGTTGAAATAATGTAACTGCAAAGTGTATTCTAATTATTATTGTTGTATTATTTATTAGATCAATACCCTATTGCGGATTGATCATGTCAGTTATTGTAAAAGACCAAATCCAATTTTTGGATTGGTCAAAACATAATTGTAATAGGCAGAATAAGAAGTTGGCCCCAGAATATATTAAAGAGGCCCCATAATATAATAAATGTGGTTATAAACACCCAGAAGAAGAAGTCAGCCCTACCATTGAAGAGACACCTTCGTCCACACGTGCCAGAGTTGTATAAATAAGAAGGCTAGTGCCTCATTTAGACACACACTCACTTAATCATTGAGAAGTAAGTTTTGAAGCTGCAGTTGGAGAAGAGAGAGAGGTGCATTCTTGGGAGAGGACTTTCTGTATTTGTTTGAGTTATCTCTTGGCATTGTATTGGCTATCTATAATACGGAATTTTTTCTAGGTTTTCTCCTCCATGAGGGTTTCCCAGGATAAATGATGTGTCTCTTGTGATTGTGTATTTCTCAGTGATCCTATCTTATGCTATTTTTATCTAGTGAAATTAAAGGAACTATAATAATAGCTTAAACCTTAATAGATATGTCCCATGAATATGGAGGCCATCCTTAAGTGGGTATTTCCTACTAATGTCACTAAATTTAGGATCTTCATTGGGGAAGTGTAGTACCTATGAAACTTCATAGCATCCTTTTTAGTGGTATCTACACCACTCCATGCCATAATAGCCAGTGGTAAAAGTTTCTAGTGGGGAAAGAATCGACATAAAGATTTCAATGAGATAACATGGAAGATTATTCAAGCACCAATTCTTACATTGCACAAATTGCAAAAGGCCTTTCAAAGTGGATATGTTATGGGAGGAGTATTGATGCAGGGAGGTAAGCTTGTATGCTATCATTATGAAATGTTTCATGGGGGAGTCCTGAACTACCCTATATATGATAAGGAACTCTATGCCTTGGTTAAAGATGTTAAGAAGTGGAAGCACTATCTGATGAGAAAGAAAACTATCATCCACACTTATCACCAACCACTACAGTATTTGCAGGCCCAAAGTAAGTTTCAATAAATTAGGCATTGAAAGTGGATGGGGATTTTGTAGCAGTTTCATCTAGTCATCAAATATAAGAAGGGAAACACTAATAAGTTGGAAGGAATTCTTTCAAGGACACTCACATCTAATATTATAGCTTTGGTAACTCTTCTGCACATGTATTTTTTTACCCATGATGCATAGAAAGACCCATACATGAAAGATGAAGACTTTAAAGAGGTGTTTCAACAACTACAAGGATAATTTTTTGTAGAATAAGGTGATGGTAAGGATGACTATCATATCCATAATGGGTTAACATACAAGATAAACAAGATCTATGAACATAAAGGTGAAATATTTTAGCTTATTAGAGAGGTTCACACCTTCAAGGTTGTAGGACATTTTGGTGTTGGGATGACAATTGCCAACTTACAAAGGTATGTGTATTGGCCCAGAATGAAAGAATGTGTTTCTCGGTATATTAAAGGATGCTTGATTTTCTATAATATCAAGCCAAGTAATAGAAAACAAGGTTTATACCATCCCTTACCTATCCCCTCTAAACACTAGGAAAACTAATTTGTGGACATTGTGGGCGGTTTTTCAATAACAAAGAAGGGACATGACTATATATTTATGGAAATTGATCGGTTTAGCAAGATGTGCATTATTTTTCCTTGTAAAAATACCATCAAAGTACAAGAAGAAACAAACATGTTCTCTGAATAGGTCTAGGTGCACATTGGGATACCAAGGAGTATCATTTCAGATAGGGATATTATATTTCCCAGTGTCCTTTAGACTACACTTTGGGAAAACATGGATACTAAGTTTGAAGATATCTACTACATACCATCTACATACATATGGGTAGATAGAAGTAGTCAACGGGGCATTGGTTCAACTTTTGAGGGGTTGCAATCATAATCATCCAAAGTCTTGGGATAAAAATCTAATCTATCTTCAACACTCTTATAATATAGTGGTCCATACTTCTACTGGTAAGTCCCATTTCGAAACTTTCTTTGGGTAATTTTTTTCTTCACTCTTGAACGTTGTATATGGATAGAAAGGAGTGAGAGAAGACATCACAGGAGAAGCATTGAAAGCAAAGAATGTTTTTGAAAAGATTAGGAAAATCCATTTGCAAGTACAAGAGACATTGAAGAAGTCACGAGAAAGGAACAAGGTATGATATGATCAACATAGAACTGAGAAAATATTCAAGGTGGGAGATAGAGTTTGGATGCAACTAAACAAGGAAGGGCTACAAGGTCCTGGTAAGAAGATTAAGGATTTTTGGTATGGTCCTTTTGAGTTATTAGAGAAGGTGGGTGATAATTCCTACAAACTCATTCTACCCCCATATATGTGCATTTAATCATTAGTGAATGTGGAAAATCTAAAAATTTATGATCCTTTAATGTTGTATTAGGAAACTGAGGAGCATGTCATTCCTACCATATAGGAATTAGCACCAAAATCTTAGGCGGAGATGGAAAAATATATAGTTTTGTAGAAGAAGTCCAAAACTATCAGACAAGAGCAACATGACCTCTGACATAACATGTTGAAAGGATAAGTTCTAGGAAAGGAAAAATGGTACTCCATTGAGAATGTAGAGGAACAATTTACTTACCTCATTTGGTAAAATATTTTGGGAACCAAAAGCCTCCCTAAATGGGGAGGTATGATATAAAATAGATCATTATATATGTTTTCATCTATCTTGGTACTTTCTGGGTGGAAAATTGGAGGAATTGGCTTGTAGGGCTCATTTTACTCGCAGGTTCTAGTTTGGAGATGTAGGGTATGAAACCTTCCAAATCCATTTTGAGGAATCAAACAACACTTTTTGGGGTCCAAAATTTGTAAGCATAGCTTATATCCTCTAGAATTTATTTTACACACTAAGAGATTTACAATGGTGTGAAAATATCTTCAATTAGATTTCATATGTGGAAGTTATTCCCCCCACAAGTTAACCTACCTTGTTGACCACCATGGTACCGAGTGGATGCCATGTCATCTCCCATTACTCACACATGTAGGGATAGTCATGTGTGGAATTTCAAGAATATTACAGAAGGTACAAAACATTAACACTAATTGAGGGTTGAGGATGAAAAAACCCTAACCCTAAACGTCTATTGAGCTATGTAAAATATTGGGCTACTAGGAAGATAAGGAGTTCAATTTTTTTATCATTGTACTTGCTCCATAGTTGAGAAGAGAATATAGTAGTGGGGTTTGATATCATAATAGAAGAGGAATAATGTTTATAGTATCCATTCATGCCACATTTTCAAAGGCAACTCCATATTGAGTTCCCTATTCTTTGTATTTTCATTTTCATAATTTAAGAAAAGAGAGCATAGCATAGGCCTCACCTTCTAGCTATGTTTTCTCCTATAACAATTTTCCTAGGATACATCGTGTGTCCATTTGTGTGGATGGTTTGTTAATTTTCTCATTATTCATTTCAATTTCATTTATCCCATAAATTTGAGCATTAAACTAGTAATAATTAATCTGATATCTAAGGAAATAATCTCACATATTAAAATATTTCATAATAATACAAGATCTATTATGGTGAATTGTTCTAGTGGAATATCCACGACAGTTTAAAAATAAAAAATCGTCTTCATGGATTTGTACATGAGCAAAGAAGGATATTTAATTCCCTCAATGTTCTCCTAGAATTCCTCAAAGCTTGGATTTAAAATATTCTCCAAGTGCTCAGTCTAATTGTACATTATTCCATCTTTGAATATGCCCCCAATCACTTCCAACACATTCAATACTATGTCAACTGCCCTACTTGAACTAGTTGAACTAGTTAGGCAAAAGGGAGACAATTGTGCATTCCCACTTAATTTCTTCATTTGTAACTTGGTTTATTATTATTCCGTTGGATTTCTTGCATTCAATACACTTATAAACTTATTTACCCACTCCCTAATGTTTTTCATTTTTCACTAGTACATTAGCCATAATTTCTGACATTTTTTCGATGATGTTGCGATTATTAATCGTTGGACTTCCAAAAAAAATGATTACGAATGTTCATCAAAGTTATTTATTCACATACTCAACAAATATATACACCAATCATAATTCCAACATACCAACAACCATGTGGCATATGTGGAGATATTTTATTTACAAAACTTTCATCGCAATGACGACACTAATATCGTTGTTGTGTGTTCGACGAAAAAGGATGCCACATGGAATTTTCAAAGAAAGTTTGATATACTAAGTGGCCATCACAATATCGATGTCGTCTACTAGTGATTTGATGATTTGATGTCAAAAATATATCAGATGTATCATCGAAGCATTGATGCAATACCCATTGGAGTTGTGACATTAGGGCATACCAAATCCATTGGAGGTGGGATGATATGGAGGGAACAATTCATCTAGGGTGAGACAATATAGATGTCCCATTCCATAAAGGGTGTGATGATATGGAACATGAATTCTTTAATATGGGTGATGTTATGGTGGGAAAATTATGTCGGCAGTGCAACGATGGGGTAGGCATAGTCTGTCAGAGTACCATTAGAGCGTCGACGCACTATGGGAATTTTCTGTTGGATATTCGATGTTGAGTATGAGTGTTGGAGGTCCAACGGGATTAAAAAATAAATAAAAAAATGGTTTTGTACACTAAAAGTCATGCTTATGATGCATTGGACATAGGTCCCATGATTGGTTTGGAGGAACATGCATTTTTTATACATGTCTTGTATAACATTTGAAGTGCTTGATTCCACCACTAAAATTTTTCCCTCGTGGCATATCGAGCTTGTGACACACCCATATCAACAGCCCCCCAAAAATAATTTTCTTTGTGCTATGATTTGAGTTCGTACCCACTACCTGGGAACCTCTAAATTCTCCCTCTTAGGATGATTTCAAATTTCTGATACCGATTAATTAATAATGAAGCATGAAATAGATACAATAAAACCACATGTATTAATAAATATTCATGCTACACTACAAAATAAATGAACAATATGTCATGCACAACAATAATCAGCAAGAAGACACATCAACAATACATATTTCAGAGTTAATAATTAATACACAGTGGAAATAATATATGAGCAGAGATGAACATGATAGAGAGCACTTATATTTATCAAAACCAATCACCAATTGGCTGCATACCAAGAAAATTCCACCCAACCTTAGGCATTTGTGTTTTAAGTTTCAACAACAGGTCAACCCCAAGCTAGGGCTATGAATCCACAATGATGGGTCTGAGTCTGACACTCATTTTCCCAAACCAATCAACAATCAAGCTCTCATAAGTTTCTCAAACACATAGAAAATCCAGTTACCATATATCTTCCCCCTTCACAGCCATGCAGTCCCTCAGGTTGTCCACCTATTTCTAATACTCTGGTGCTTATGGTCAAGAAATATCAATGATGGAAACTCTTAGTATTTTCAGTTGTGGAAAGTTTTCTCTCAACTTCCATTATTCTCATTCCCATAGGAATCCATTCCCTGCTGGAATAATCATTAACTAATTACAACCAACCAACCATGGCTACTCTCCTTCAACAATTTGTTTTCCCTTCCCCATGCATACCCAAGAATGAGAAGAGGAGTGAATTAGAGAGGAACAACTCGAAAAACGAATTATTCAATAAGAATGAATGGCCAACCCCAATACAATCAAGAAAAAATATTAAATATCCAAATAATAATGTGGGCTTCCCCCAAGAAGCTCATGTAACACCCTCTTACTCTCCAAATTTCCAAGGTGGGTAAAATAAAAATACTTAAAAAAATGTAAAGGCTCATCCCCCGAATTTCCCCCCTCTCTTGTTGAATCATATCCCCTTGTAATTCTTGTCCTTTTCCATCTAGCAACAAATGATGTATTTTATTATTAATAATGATCAATGTATTACATTTCCTAGGCACTCTGGGTATTTCAATTGTTTAGGAACTTTGTCCTTTCATCGAATAAACAAAATACATTAATAATTGAGGGACTCAAAACTGGGGTATTACATTCCCCTCCCCCTTATTTTTGTGATATACAAAACATATATCAAATTTTAAAATTATTCAAAAAGTTGTGGGTACTTTGCCCACATGGCATCTTCATGCTCTCAAGCAGCATCATCAAGACCATAGTATCTCCAATGAAATTTTACCGGCTCAATGACTTGATTTCATATCAATTTGACTTTTATGTCCAATATGTGAATGTTGTCCCTTGAACAAGTTTTGAGGATTCTTGGTCATGTTTGACCTAATTTTGGGACTTTGACGGGCTGTCGAAGGTGGAGCACAAGACAAAGCAGAGATCGCAGGATCTCGACCCTTTTCAGGATTTGGGATTATGTAACGGGTATGGGCATGTCATCCCATGGGTTCACCCATGCTTAGGCCTATTTTGTATGTATAAATAGATGCTAAGGCGATGTAGTGAGCATGAATGGCTAAGTGCTAGAGTTGGATCTGTGTGATCAAGAGTTGTAAGTGCTTTGGTGCATACTATGTGAGACTTGCAAAG
Source organism: Picea sitchensis (assembly GCA_010110895.2). Taxonomy (NCBI): domain Eukaryota; kingdom Viridiplantae; phylum Streptophyta; class Pinopsida; order Pinales; family Pinaceae; genus Picea; species Picea sitchensis. The sequence goes on along the minus strand of SNQJ01S0023249.1, from coordinate 63,616 downwards.
CTAAGTGCAAGTCATTGTAAGAGACTATAGAAGGCTATGTGCTTTGATCTACTCAGGGAAGGAGGATCTAGTGAGCTGCACATATCTCATGTCCTCTAAAGAGTAGGGTTTTTTAGGCTCTGTGCATGTAACCTATTGAAGAATATAATAAAGAAGACAAAGAGTTGGTGGACGTAGCCCCAGGGTGGGGGTGAACCACGTACATGTTGTGTTTCTTTGATTTGTGCAATGTGTTGATGTGCTTATATGTTAATGTTTTTAGTGCTTTAATATAGATGAATGATTTGTTGATGTTTAATGCTTAATAATATGGATGGATGTTATATATGACTTATATACATGTGCTTAGTGTTGAATCTGTTAAGATCTTATCTATTTCGTCATGCTAAGTGTTGTTAGATGCTAGATCTGGTTGAATACTATGTTGTGCTATAATTAGGGTTTAAATACGCTGTAACTATGAACTGAATATTGATGAATGTTAACTATTGAGTGCCTTGATTAGAATCACAGATATGTGTCCCAACTAAGGTTGCAGACACTGGAGTCCTACAACCACCCCTGCCTCTACCTCGGGTGAGACTTCATCTGCTTCGTAGATGTTGCCAAAAGGGTCATTCGTTAGGGTTTTATTGGTGCATTGTTGTAGCGTTGAACCCTGGGTTTGCCTCTGTGCCAACAAATGGTTCCGTTGCTGGGACCTGAAACTGTGATTGCTGGGAATTGAGGAAAAAGAGTCTTTGTGCAAATATCTGACCTAAAATTGTGAAAGCTCTATGCATAGATCTGTCGCTCTAGGGCGCAGTATTCTACTTGATTTGTGAAGCTCTGTGCTAAAGAAAGAAGTTCGATTTGAAGAAAAGAGGTAATATCTGAATGCTTTGTGCGCTGATAAAGGTAAGAATAGTGAAAAGTTTTAAGATATGGAAGCTTTGTTCTTCGTTGAAGATAAGATTAGTGGAAATTTTTGTTTCTAAAGTATGGATCTAGGTATGTTTGATAAGATTTATCCTAGATTGAAAACTAGGGCATTGATAGAAGAAAGAATATTTGATATGAGTAGATCTGATAACAATAATGAAATATATGTTATACCTATGCATAGAAAGAATGTTTGGACTAATGAATGGATGTAGGACCCTAGAAAGAATTTTTTGTAGGTTAGCTACCATGATCCTAGCGTGCAGTATAGGAGAGGTTGGGGATCATTTAAAAGAAGGAGAGGATTAACCCTTTGTTACAGTTGCAGAAGACCAAGACATCTGGCTAAGGAATGCCCTGAAAAGAGACCTAGTTTCCTATGTTGGAAAGCTATGGACCATGAAGTATTGGATTTCCCTAGAATGATTGCTAAGGTTGAAAGAATGAATATGAACCAATAAAAAACTAAGGCAAATCCAGAAAGTGAGATTATGATAGAACCCCAGAAAGGATCAGAGAACGTATTACTATAGATGCAAGGAACCCTGAATGATCATCGACATGTAAACTTATCAGAGATCGTCAAAGAAAAAGAATGCATTGAAGTAAGATTAGGAGACTTCTACATTGACTGTGTTCTTAATGAGGAAACATATGTGAATATCATGACCGAAAGAACTTGGGAAATTCTAGGAAAGGCTTCTATGACTCCTTCATTGGGAGGAATAGGACTATTCAGAGAAAAGTTGATAACCCCATGTGGAAGACTTAGCCAGATATCCATGAGTGTTAATGGAACTTTGACAGAGGAATAATTTGAAGTTGTTAAATTTATTGAGAACGATGCTCCATTCACTATGTTATTAGGAAAACCATGGATTGAAAAAAATCAGTCCAGAAGGAAAGAAGAAGAAGCCTTAGAGAAAAAGAAGAAAGAGTTAAAATATTTCATGACTAGGAGGATTGCACACTTGATTGAAGAACAAGAGAACCATGTGAAGCTATTTCAAACCAAATATTTGGATGTCGAAGTTGGAAGAACATTAGGAGACCCACAAAATACTGAAGTACCTATTCTAGGTACATATGAAGTATTACCCTTGATTTCTAGGAAGGAACCTCAACAATGCAAAGTTACTCTGTCGAAAGAAGATAGGAATCAGAATGGAAAAAGGAACTCCGAGACGAAGCTCACTGGAAATAAGGCTAGAAAAATAACTAAGAAGAGAGCTAATCTTGCAAATTTATAGAAGGTTCCTAAGGGAAATTCACAGAAGGAAAATTTACAAAATTGGAGCTTCACCGGAATATCATAACAACGTCACATGGCACTTCGCCATGGTGAATCAATATGGTCGTTGGAACAGTATAACTGTTCGACCGACGACCTGAATGGGTAGAAAGGAACTTATGGTCATAAATTTCACCACCAGACCATCAGGACTGCACCACAATGGAAAGAACTCAGTTAATGAAGGTTTCTCGCCCATTGCAAGAGATCTGTTGTTGAGTTATCTATTTACCCCATCATGCCACACAAGGAGAACACTTTTTCCAATTGTGACTATCAGAGCTTGCAACATAGTTGATTTCACACAATGACCACCGCATTAGTGCCATCTATCCCATTGCATTGAAAATTTACTCTTCAAACCCAAGACATTCAACTACGAGTGTGTAGGTTGGACGAGCTTAGCACTGCAGAGAAAATTGTCGAAGAAGTTCTTATTGACCTAATGACTAAAAGAGATATGTCTAAAAGAGATATGTCTTCAAGTATTCAATAATCATCGACGAGAGGACTGCAAACCTCTTCGTCCACTGCTCACAGAGCCGGATCATCCCAACCATCAGTAGAAAAAGAGAACCAAACACAGAGATGACCTAGCCAATGCAAAGTTGATACCACCCATATTGTCATATTACATCCCACCTCTAGTCGGGGCAGTGAGTTGAGATAGTGTGCCAAGAGAATTCGCTTACACCATGGTTACTGCAAACCTCCCAAAGGGGATACACGCAGTTCACACACAACAGGATAATATCGCAACGTTGAATTTCAGTGACTTCAACCTCAAAGATCGCAAAAACTGCAGTATGCTTGCCCCATATAAATACCTGACCAAGATGAAGGGGAAGCAATCAAATATAATCCCTCAGCCGTGGACGATGAACCTTCTGCAGTCCACTTTGTTAAACGTCATGAAAATTGCACACTTCGGACGAGACCAAGAAGTCAATGCCTATGTCAAGTTATTACTTTCATGTTACCATGGCGGCTACTTATGGCTAGACCGTTGTATCACATTCAACCTGACGTTGATTCATAGGATCACAAGCTTGAGTATGCAAGGACCCAATCCACAGGAGTTATATCCAAGAAAATCCATAGATCGTGAACTAGCACAAAAGATCAAGGATACATATGGCGATGTTGAAAAGGGAACATGAGGCTATAGGGTAGCCTCCATCCAAAATGGAACAACATGCATCGTCTATCAGTTAATTGTAGGAAAGCTAGTAAGGAAGAATAAACCTTCGCATGTTACATGATTTGTTGTTGACCTCACGGGAAAATGCGTAGAAGGTTTACAGATGACCTGGGTGAAGTACCTGGTGAATCAGTTGGAGCTAGATTGTCGTGAAGCATAGGATTAGGGCTACGATTTCCACTACAGCTAGCTCCTGATCCTTATCACCTTTGTTGCCTGGGATATGCTGGAAGATGAAAACTTCCTAGATATTATACCATTCAAGACACTTGTTACGAAGTTCACTACCCTTTGGTACTCAAGTGATATGAACAAATAATGGCAATTGAACATTGTTTTTCACACCTACTATGTTCAGCAGAAGAGAGCCATAGAATCAAAACCTTGCATGAATTCGAACACCTTACATATATTCTAACCTCTGATGAAGTTCTATGCAGATCAACACTTCATCTACCTTACAACATGAGCCTATGAACATAAGGAGAAGCTACAGTCATACTACAAGCTCATGGAAGAGGATCTTTAGGAGATCACTAAGGAATGGTCAACAGACCGCCTTATTCCAGTAGACCTTGCAGATATGTCCGACCCTAACAACCCAGAAACCACGCATGATACACCCGGACCCAACAAAATGAAGAATACCAAATAAATCGAGAGCCACCGTGACTAATATGAATACCTTTATTACTAATGATGAATTTGACCTCATCATAGCAGCCCTCAACGACGCTTCACTGGAAATCATGGAGAAACAAGAATCTAAGCAGGAGGAAATGTATGATAGACTTAAGTTCGAGTTCTGAGGGCTACAACAAGCCCTTCAGTCTATCCACAAAGTGTCCACTATGCCCCTGTCATCAGAAGAACAAAAGTTGGGGGATGAGCCAACCCAACTCCATCGATTAGTTGATGCGGTCGAAGCTCGTCTTCGTCATGCACAAGAAGAATCAAACAAGATACCCAGACCTTGAAGAAAGTACAAGGCGACATTTTAGAACAATTTAGAATTGAAGAATAGGATAAGGTTTCTCTCTAGGCCAAGTTTGAAGTGGAGAAAGAAAAGATGCAACAAGAGAAAGAACAGTTGCTCGCAGAGAAGCTCGAAGTAAAAGAAGTAGTAAACAAAGCCCTCCACTCTGTGATAGGATTATAGCTATAGGCTGAATACTGAGTCACACATCAAGTAGAGTAGCTCACAAAAGATGTCTAGTAGCTGCAACAACAGATAACAGATTTAGAGCTATGCAATGTACCTAACACCCCGCGGGATGTAAGGGACCAAAGGGAAGCAACTGCTCGAAGTGCAGCTGAAAGAATAATTTTTTTTTCCTTGGAATGCAAGAAAATGAGTGATCACTATGCCCATATGTATGATTAACTCACCGAGGATCTAGAATTGAAGGCACTGGAGTCACAACTCCAGGAAGTGAAGTATCAAGCAGAGACAATACAGGCGCAGTTGAAGTCCCTGTCAGTTGTGGAAAGAATGAATCAATCCCAAGAGCAGTGCATTGCCCAGTAGCAGGTCCATACTATTCAGAGCAGATTTATGGAAATAACTTAGAGGCTCCAACCTATATAGGATGAAGTTTACCAACTGTTCACATAAATCGAAGGCCGAGGAGTGGAACTAGAGAAATTTGTCACTGTCGCTGAACAACACCTCGAAGGAAATGTCAATGAAGAAGTCATACAAGATTTCACTGAACAAGAGGCTATAGCACAGCAACAAGTCAAAGTAGATTGAGCCAAGCTTGAGGCTTTTGAAGCACAATTATTCATATCAGAGTGACTCGGGAGGAGTCGCAGGTGAGTGTTGGGGTCTTGTTAGCCCTTGACCAAGTTTTGAGGATTCTTGGTCGTGTTTGATCTAATTTTGGGACTTCAACAGGCTGTCAAAGGTGGAGTGCAAGATGAAGTAGATATCGTGGGATATTGGCTCCTTTTAGGGCCCTTTTTGGGATTTGGGATTATGTAACGGGTATGGGAATGTCGGCCCATGGGTTCACCCATGCTTAGGCATATTTTGTATGTATAAATAGATGTTAAGGTGATGTAGTGAGCACGAATGGCTGAGTGCTAGAGTTGGATCTGTGTGATCAAGATTTGTAAGTGCTTTGGTGCATACTATGTGAGACTTGCAGAGCTAAGTGCAAGTCATTGTAAGAGACTGTAGAAGGTTGTGTGCTTAGATATACTCAGGGAAGGAGGATATAGTGAGTTTCACATATCTCATGTCCGTTGTGAGGTAGGGTTTTTGAGGCTCTATGCATGTAACCTATTGAAGAAGCTAATAAAGAAGACAAAGAGTTGGTGGACGTAGCCCCAAGGTGGGGGTAAACCACATACATGTTGTGTTTCTTTGCTTTGCGCAATGTGTTGATGTGCTTATATGTTAATGTTCTTAGTGATTTAATATAGATGAATGATTTTTCGATGCTTAGTGATTAATAATATGGATGGATGTTAGATCTAACTTATATACATGTTCTTAGTGCTGAATCTGTAAATATTTGATATATTTCTTCATGCTAAGTCTTGTTAGATGCTAGATCTAGTTGAATACTGTGTTGTGTTGTAATTAGGGTTTAACTGTGTTGTAACTAAGAATTGAATGTTAACTGTTGAGTTCCTTGATTAGAATCACATATCTATGTCCCAGCTAAGGTTACATACACTGGAGTCCTACAACCACCCCTTCCTCTACCTCGGGTGATATTTCATCTGCTTCGTAGGTGTTGCCGAAAGGGCCGATAGTTAGGGGTTTGTTGATGCATTTTTGTAGCATTGAACCCTGGGTCTGCCCCTATGCCAATAGTGCACTGGTTGGAATTGAAAGAATCCCTTTGTTTCCACCTGAATGAAATTCCAATCAATAACATGGTTAGGATCATGCACATACTTTTTTAGCAAAGAGACATGAAACACATTATGCACATTAATGGAAGCAGACAATGGAAGCACGTATGCAACTTTCCATATTCTGTGCAATATCTCAAATGGACCACATAATTGGGATGGTATCTTTGTACAACTTTCCAACTTCAATGAGCTCTTTTTGGGATTCACTTTCAAAATCACACACTCTCGCACTTTAAGTTCTCTAGTTGTCATGTTCTTATCTGCATAACTCTTCTCTCTATCTTGTGCTTCCTTCAAATTATGTTTAATTTTAACCATTTGGTCTTCCATATCCTTGAGAAACTCTGGCCTAAGAACTAATCTATCTACTAGGTTGTTCCAAATCATTGGAGTATTGAATTTTATACCATACAAAGGTTCAAATGGATTAATCGTCAATGAATCTTGATACCCATTATTATAGACAAACCCAACCAAATGGAAGTAATATTCCCACTTAGATTGCTTATCCATCACATACATTCTTAACATGTCTTCAATTACTTGGTTGACTCTCTCTTTCTTCCCATTTGATTGTGGATGGTATGTTGTGCTAAAGTTCATATTTGTACCAGATCCTTTAAATAATCCCCTCTAGAAATTTGAAGTAAACTCTGTGTCTTTGTATGAGGCAATTTCCTTAGGTATTCCATGAAACCTAGCAATATCCATCATGTACATTTCTGCAATATTAATTGTTGTATGAGTCATTTGTACAGGCATAAAATGTGCAAACATTGTCAACTTATCCATAACTACCATTATCGAATCATGTTTCCTTGTTGTCCTGGACAACTTAGTGATAAAATCGATGGTTACCACTTCCCATTTCTTCTCTGGAATTGGTAATGGTTGTAAAAAAACCCGCTAGGTGTCTATGCTTATCATTCACTTTCTGACATTTCATACATATTAAAATTTAATCAACAACATCCTTCTTCATCTCAGGCCAAAAGAATTGGCTTCTTACTGATGCAGTTGTCTTTTGGTAACCGGGATGTCCAACATATGAAACATTATGAATTTATTTTAATACCAAATTCCCAAGTTCTCCAGAAATAGGAACATAAATTATATTCTTATGCATAAGGAATCCATCCTCTTTAATATCAAACCCTTTGAGTTTCTGATGTACATTCTCCTTTTGTAAACTCTCTTTTTCTTCTAGGTAATTTTGGTCTGTAACAACAACAATTAAAACTTTGTTATTTAAATATGACTGATGCATACTAATGGATGTGGCATGCATGAGATGTACTCTTATACTAAGTGCATCAACAACTTTATTTTCTTTTCCTTTGATATGATTGATATCAAATTCATACTCACTTAAAAATTCTAGCCATATGGTCTTCCTGGCATTCAAAGTTGGTTTCTCAAAAATATATTTCAGACCACTATGGTCTGTCGTTAATTCAAATTTCTTTCCCATGCGATAATGCCTCCACATCTTCAATGCATGAAGTATGGTATAAATCTCCAAATCATATGTGGCATAATTCAACTCATCTTATTTAAGGTTTCTGGACTCATAACTAATGACATGTCCATTTTGAGTGAGGAATCCCCCAAGTCTTTCCTTGCATGCATCTATACAAACCACATAATTCTCATTTGGGTCAACAATATTTATAATAGGTTCACTGTAAGTAATTCCTTTAAGAAATTAAAATTGTCTTCACATTTTGATGTCCATTCACATTTATTTCCCTTCTTTTGTAAATAAGTGATGGGATGAGAAATCTTAGAGAACCCTTCTATAAACCTTCTGTAGTATCCGACTAATCACATAAAATATATGAATTCTAAAACATTCCTGGGTTTTGGTCATCCTCTAATGGATTCAATCTTCCATGGATCCACTGTTATGCCTTGTTCTAAAATAATGTTCCCAAAAAATGGATTAGTTCTTGGTAAAAAGAAAACTTTTTAAGCTTGGCATAAAGATGATGTTCCCTAATCACTTGCAATACCAACCTCAAGTGGTGTTCGTGTTATTCTTCTAACTTAGAATAGATAAGTATGTCATCCAGAAACAAAATGACAAAATTATCCAAATAATTTTTGAAAATGTCATTCATTGAGCACATAAAGATAGATGGTGCATTGGTCAGTCCAAATGGCATAGGTGACTACGATCAATGCAGAGGTAGAAAAATTTCTCAATGATGGCTTCATTTACCAAACTCCCTTAACTGAGTGGGTGTCCAACCCCATGCTTGTTGACAAAAAATAGTGGACCATTCGAGTATGCATGGATTTCCATGATCTAAATAAGGCTTATTCAAAGGACAACTATCCAACTCCCTTCATTAATCATATCATTGATGAGTGTGTTAAGATTTAGATATTCTCATTCATGGATGGTTTTTTCGATTATAACCATATCCAAATACGACCTGAGGATCAACATAATACTAGGTTCATTTGTCCTTGGGGAACCTTCACTTATCGAAAAATGTATTTTGACCTTAAAAAATATGGGGCCACATTCCAACAAGTTATGCCATATGATTTTCATGACTTCAAGAACATTTTCAAAGTGTACCTTGATTATTTGGTTCGACACTCTCGCAAGAGTGAAGATCATATCGCACAACTGCAACTAGTGTTTGATAGATGTTGTTACTATAGGATTAGTTTAAATCCTCATAAATGCATCTTTTGAGTCGTATCCAGGTTATTGTTTGGTTTCATCATATCCAACAAGGGGATCATGGTTGATCCAGTCAAGGTTGAGGAAATATTTCAGTTTCCTCCCCCACATAATTTGTGCTAGTTACATATCTTTCAAGGTAAGGCTACATTCTGGTGACAATTTACTACTAACAGTTTTGAGGTGAAGACCTATTATATGTGGATACATGTTGGCATAGGGGCAGACCCAGGTTTCAATGCTTCAACAGTGCACCAACAAAACCCTAACTATCAACCCTTTCGGTAAAACCTGGGAAGCAGATGAAGTCTCACCCGAGGTAGAGGTAGGGGGTTTGCAGGACTCAGGTGTCTACAACCAAACTGGGACACAGATCTGTGATTATAACACTTAACAAAAAACTTAGCCAACAATATGAATTAGATTACGGTTCTCATTCACATCGCAGATTAAACCTTATTATAGATCATCGCAGTAACAATCCAGATTAAGCACATCTAATCATTTAGCACATAGCATTAGCTCATATCTAGCATTCATTCACACTATTAAAATTAAGCTACAACATCAGATGCATTACTTATAATTAACAACAATAGCACTAAGGAAATAACCACATAAACAACATTGCACAAAGCACATCAAGACACGAGATATATGTGGTTCACCCCAGTGTGGGACTACTTCCACCAACTTCTTCTTCTTATTTATTATTCTTTAATATTATTACATTCATCTACTCCTATGCACAAAGCCATAGAGCCCAAATCCGTAGAGGACAGGAGATCTGTGAGATGCACACCAGATCCTCCTTCCCAAAACTAGGTCAAGGCACAGAGCCAACTCCTACACAGTCTGTTCTCACAGAGAAACTTGCACTTAGCTCTACAATCCTTAACATATTCTTTGGACAAAGCCAACTGGTCATTCACTAAGCCAATCCCCCCTCTTTACATCACTTAGATACTTATTTATACAATTAAAAAAAGGACTAATAATGGGTAAACCCATGGGACGACATCCCAAAACCCTAATACAAAAACCCTAATGAACCTCTTGTTGGGTCCACAAAACAAGTGAGATCCCATGATCTCTTCTTTGCCTGGGTGCTCCATCTTCAACCAACCTGTCGAATTCCCAAAAGTGGTCAACCACGACCAATGTTTCCCCAAAATTTGGTCGAGGGCCAATAGGTCCCCAACACTCAGCTATGACTTGTCTCGAGTCACTCAGATCTAGGCAAGGCTGCTTCAAATGCATTGAGATTAGCTCAAGTTGCCTCAACTTGCTACTTGAATAGAGCTTCCTGCTCAGTGAACTCTTGAATCACTTTCTCGGTAACAGGACCTTCTAGGCATTACTCCATTGTTGCAACCACCTGATCCAGCTATGAGCCTTGTCCTTCAATCTCTTCAAAAAGCATGCAAGCTTTGTCCTTCACTAGCTGGATTCTTTGTGTAGCTTCCATAACTCTACTCTGGATGGAAGCAACCTAATGATAGAACGTGAGTTGTTCCTGTGATATTTTCATCCTCTTGATTGCAGTGAGTAGTTTCATCTGTTCTTTCATGGTGGATGCTTGTTGTTGTGCCTTCTCAAGTTGTTCTTCCAATTTCCTCGACTTCATATCTTCTGTGAGGCATTCGTAGGTTTGCGCACTACGATCACTTAATTGTTTACATTCTAAGGTGAGTGCCTTGATCCTTCCAACTATGCTCTTGGCTACTTCTTCCCTCTGATCGTGCACTTCTTTTGGAGTGCTCAACACTTCTTGGAGCTCTAACTTTGTTACTCTTGCTTGAATTTGTTGAATGGCCTCAGTGATCTTCCCCTCTTGAATCTTAGTTGAGTCTTCTCCCTCCCGTGCCAAGCCCGACATAGAGTGAAGTGCTTTAGTTACCGCCTCTTTGACCACAATCTACTCAACAAGTAGTTGGTCTTTTTATTTATGGATCTTCTCTTTGTCTTCCTTGAACATCACCCTAATTTCATCTTTTTCCTTTTGTGCAACTCGAAGTTTCTCTAAGGCCTCCTCCTTTTCTTACTTCAAGGATTCTGTATCCTTCTCCTTCTCTTCATGGACTCGATTAATTCAAGCCTTTCTTTCATCTTCTAGCCTTTGTAATTGGGCGAGCTCATCCCCCAATTCTTCACTTTCCAGCGAAGAAGGCACAATTGATACTATGTGTCTCGAATGGATATCTTTTTGTATGTCTTTGAGCTCCTTCCCTATTCTTTCATACAATGTTTCTTTCTTTTCTCCATGTATCTTCAAGATATCCTCTAAAGTATCCTCCACTGTTGTGATGATGAGAACAACATCGTCCATTGTGAGCACATTCTTCAACTAAGGCTTATTGGCTCGGGTCTTCTTCCTTGCCGAGGGTTTCTATGGAATAACCTTCCTTTTCTTCGATGTTTTGGCCTCTGTAAGGGGATCCTTCGGTGGTGTAACTTCACCTTTGTCTTTATTTTCTCCTTCTTCCCCTTCTTCTTCTAGATTCACTTTGTCTCCTCCTCCTCCTATGGGTGATTCAAACCTACTTTCCTCTGAGGCGTTGTCCTCCTCATCAGTTTCTATGTTCTACACTTCCTCTTTTTTCTTCTTTTTCTTCGTGCATGCCTCTCCATCATGTTCGACCCAGGTGACCAATGGACTTCCTATGATGTCGGGGTCAGAGATTTCTGCAACGTTAATTGGTACAAGGAACTCTATTGACTACTCTTTGGTGATCTCTTCCATATCCCAGTTGGTCAGTTTATAGTATGACTGTAGCTCCTCCTTACTTTCATCCCTATGTGTAGTGATATAGATAAAGTGTCGATCTGCATGGAACTTTGCTAGTGGTTTGTATTGGTGCAATGTATTCAGGGTCATTCATGGAAATGCCTCAATTGCGCACTTCATATGTTGGTAGTAGGCATGGAAGACAATGTTCGACTTCCACTGCTTCGACATGTCATTTGTGTACCATAAGGTGGAGAACATTGTAGCCAACGGCTCCGATGGCTCAGCCTTTGGGAATGTCTCTCTTTTCGACATATGCCAAGTGACAAAGGTGATCAATACTAGTAACCAACTGAAATGGAATTCGTAGCCATGATCCTGCACTTCACGGCAATCCTTCTCGAGCTCGTTGACGAGGTAGCTTTCCTAGATCATTTGCATTCCTTCTACGTAATTCCTTACGAGGTCTACAACGAATCCAGTGACCTGCGTTGGATGAGCTTACCATCTATAAGCTGACAAGCTAGGCGCATTGCAACATCCTAGGTGGAGGCTACCTTGTATCCTCACTTTCCATTTTCTACATCTCCATGGTATTCCTTTATGCGTTGTGCCATGGATCGATCTGCAACCTTCCCTGGGTAAATTTGTTGAGAGTCTGGTCCTTGCATGCTCAATTCTGTGATGAGGTGGATCAGTGATGGATCCAAAGTGACATGCCTGTCGAGCCAAAGATAGACTTCATGATAGCACAACAAGAGGAGTTTAATGCAAGCGTTAACCTCCTAGTGTTGGCCAAAGTGAGGTATCTTCATCATGCGAGGAAGCTTCTTTATCCATGCCTAGAAGACTTTGTGCGACTTCTTTCTAGTCGTCTTCATCAAATACCTATGCAGCGTGAGCATCACATAGTTCTTTCAGTATCTGATGTTGAAGTCATTGTTCTTCAAGGCTAGGATGCGTCTTAGCTGGGGTCCAACTATTTGTATCCCCTTCAGAATGTATGCACTGATCAACATGTATTCATAGTCATGTGGTATACTATTGCAGTTCACCATGCTAGCCAAAGGTGGTATGTATTCAGGCAAGATCGATGGGATCTTCTTCGCGTTAGCTAGATCGTCACATTGTTTGCTTTGCTTCTCAATAGTGTGGCTAGAACATTGTCTAGCCGACGGGGATGCTTGCAGGCCCCCAGTCGACGACACCTATATTCATATAGACATGACTCTCTTAGCCACAAGGTCTACAAGAATCTCTTCCACTGACTTCTCTAACGTGCTTGGTTCGACCGACATTCGCACTTGTAAAAAAATAAATCGGGTAGGAGAACGGACAAGTGAGGTAATCAAATGGATGGAAAGGTATAGAAATTACAATGCGATACAATGGATTCTTTGTTAGCTCGGATATCACGGGTTGCAAAAAGTGGTCCTGACACAACGTCTGTCGGGTTAAATAAACAACATCGTAATGGATTCCTCCAACGGGCAGGAATGCCTCAATCAATACGAATTAATCTGTTATGGCACGGTCTCAACGTCCAATGACGGTCTTTCTATCAATAACTACATTTCTAGCCATTCTAGATCATTATTCTAATGGTTGGGGTGCCTCCAATGGTCATATCGCTTCGCCGTAGAGAAGTCCCATTCTGCATGGTTCTGCTATTCCAACGAGGTTCAAGTTCTGCAGATATGCCTCCTGTGAAGTCTTTTCTGGAACTTGAAGTATTTTTTCTAACTTGGATTTCTTCACACTAAACTTCCTTGCCTTGTTTCCTATGATATGAGTCTCCAGATTCCCCTTTCCAATATTATTATTATCTTCTCTTAGCATTGTAACTTTGCACTATTGATGTTCTTTCAAAGGGGTAAAAGGAAATACCTTGTTTTGTATTAACTCCAAGGTAGGTATTCTTCTTTCTTGCATGGGTAGGTCCTTCAAGCCTTTTTGCGTTCATTCAACCTAGACAACTAGTTCTCTTGCATTCTATTTCTTCGACTTATCCTCTTGTTCTTCTATTAGTCGCTCTATTTTTATGGCTATGAGGTCCCTCAGTTCTTGATTTTTCTGTTTTATAGCTTCCTCCTTTGTTTTCCTTATGATCTGATATTTCTCAATCCAAGTATTTCCTAATAAAAGGGGGAAAGGGGCATTGTTCTCAACAAACCTAATAACTTCAAAGTCCTCTTTTGTTGATGTTTCATGATAAATCATAGGTATATTATTAACTCTTCCACAGGTTTATCATTTTTCCTTTAAACAAGCCTATCCTTCCCAACGATGGTATCATAGAAGGTTTTCCAAAAATTTCCCCAGTTCTTTTTGGCATAATATTCACATGTGTTTCTTCATATAATACATAGTCTATGTCGAAGTCTTCTATTATTGTGACTATTAGTTGTTTTTCGTTAAATATCTCTGGTAAAATGATGTATTTGTGATCATCCATTACTTATTTTAACTGTATTAACATAGTCTCTGATTCTTTTTTTGTATGATTCTCTAACATATCCTTAGTCTTTTGACCCTCTTTATAGTTTTCTTGTCTCATGTTCATATTTTCAACTTTAGAAATCATTCTTGGGAAATACTCAACCTTATGACCAATAGCTTTACAACAAAGAAAAATAAGACCTATACCAAGGCATTTCTTAGCAAGATGTCTGGGTCTTCTGCAATTATAACACAATGTCAATATTCTCTTTATTTTAAATGATACCCAACCTCTCTTTTACTGTGCACTGGGTTCACAGTGCTGGACCTACAATCTGCAAAAATTCTTTCTTGGTTCCTGCATCCACTTATTAGTCCAAAAATTCTTTCTATGTATAGGAATAACATATTTTTCTCTAGTTATATCAAGTTTATTTAGATCAACTCTTTTTTCTAACCGTGCCCTAGTTTTCAAACTAGGAAAAAATCTATCAAAAATACCTAGATTCATACTTTCGAAGAAAAAATTTCCACTTATCTTACCTTTACTAGAGAAAAAAGATTTAAGATCTTGCCTCTTTTCTTTAGATCTGGTTCGTTTCTTAGCACAGAGTTTCACAAGTCAGTAGAATACTGCGCACTACAGCAACAAATCTACACACATAGATTTCTCTTTTCTTTAATTCCCAGCAATCATAGTTTCAGGTCTCAGCAACAGAACCATTTGTTGGCACAGGGAAAGACCCAGGGTGCAATGCTTCAACAATGCACCAACAAAAACCTAACTATCGGCTCTTTCAGCAACACTTGCGAAGTAGATGAAGTCTCACCCAAGGTAGAGGCAGGGGGGGTTTCATGACTCAGGTGTCTACAACCAAGCTGGGACACAGATCTATGATTATAACACTTAACATAACACTTATCCAACAATATTCATTATATTATGGTTCTCATTTACATCGCATATTAACCCTTATTACAGATTAACGTAGTAACAATCTAGATTAAGCACATATAATCATTTATCACATAGCATTAGCTCATATCTAGCATTCATTCACACTATTAATCATTAATATACAACATCAGATGCATTCATTATACATAACAACAACAACACTAAGGAAATAACCACATAAACAACATCGCACAAAGCACATCAAGACACAGGATATACACGGTTCACCCTAGTGTGGGACTATGTCCACCAACTTCTTTTTCTTCTTTATTAGTATTCAATCTTCTCACATTCATATGCTCTTTTGCACAAAGCCATACAGCCCAACTCCACAGAGGACATGAGATCTGCGAGTTGCACACCAGATCCTCCGTCCCAAAACTAGGTCAAGGCACAAAGCCAACTCCTACATAGTCTGTTCGCACAAAGAAACTTACAAAACACTTGCACTTAGCTCTGCAAGCGTTAACATATTCTTTGCACAAATCCAACTAGTCATGCATTAATCCAATCCCCTCTCTTTACATCACTTAGCTACTTATTTATACAATTACAAAAAGGCCTAATCATGGGTAAACCCATGGGCCAACATCCCAAAACACTAATACAAAAACCCTAATGAACCCCTTGTTGGGTCCATAAAACAAGTGATATCTTGAGATCTATGTTTCGCCTAGGCGCTCCTTATTCGACCAACCTATTGAAGTCCAAAAATTGGTCAACCGCGACCAATGTTTCCTCAAAACTTGGTCGAGGGCCAACAACACCTCTCAATGACATATGGTAGTGAAGAACTATTATAGCATACATGTGGCAGTGAGGTGGACATATACCTAGGAAACACATGGTAGTGACATGGACCTACCCCTCTATGACACATGGATGGATATTGATGACTAGACAGTGACTTGGTATGATTACTGGGTGATGATGTTGTGGTCAAAATATACTTTGTGCACAAGCTACTTAGAATTCAATGGCTCTCTCTAATTCATTCACAAATAACAAAAAGATGAAATTTATTTATAAATAAGTCATGATAACCCTCCCACAATGCAGGTGGGATAAAGAAAGTCAAATTTTCAAGTCAAAGGCCCAGATTTCACGAGGACAGATCAATGGTGGTTGAGTCTCCATGTTCCATATATCATAACTTTTGATCCCAACATCTTATTTGAGAAAATGAGATATATTCGAGAAGGTAAAGAGATGCATAACAAATTGAAAGTGGTTTAAATGGATTAAATATCAGTTATCAGGCCCTAAACATTAAATTACATTTGGAGCTATTTTTGGGCTTGGAAACAAGTTATTTTTGGAAAATCAATTATTTAAAGAAATTTATAAACTTCTAAGGTGGGTCCGAGATTATGGCATGAATAACAAAGATCATATTTACTAAAGGGATCAAGTCATTGCACTAAAAGGGAAATAACTAACCGAAATGTGGTTTCTAGAAGGTGAAGAAGAGATTACAAAATAGAAAAGGAGGCAAATTCAAGAGGTTTGTAGTGGGCTATTAGAGATATTTCTAGAGATTTTATAGTTGGAAGCAAGTTTTGACCTTTCCAAAGTTTTGAGAATCATTCTTCTTGACTTTCTCTTTCATATTGTTTTCTTCTCAACTCTCTCACAATTCTTCCATACACTCCCCATGACATTTTAGGACCAGAGGAGAAAAATATCTTCTTGTAAAAAGTAGATGTAGTTTATTTAAGTTTATGTAACTGTCATTGAAATCTTGTTGAGGTTGTTTCAGCCCTCTTGTTCAAACATTTTTAAGATTATTTCATTTGGGATGTTACTATTAATTTCTCCCACAAAGAACTATTTTGGTGCATTACATTAGTGATTTTTCAAACTTTGAGTCTAAGGCATGAGATTTCAAATGTATTGTCCATAAAAATAATTTTTGATTTGTGATGAATTGATCATATAAAGTTCTTTGATGACCTTCTGTAACACACCCACGGTGGGGCATAAAAAAAAATCACTTTTCCTTAACTCTCTCTAGGTTCCCTCTTCTTCAATTGCAAGTTCTTCCAAATACACGAGCTCTTTCCTGGCCCCTTTGAGGGGTTTGGGAAATAGGTGCTATCTCTCCATGCTAGCCCCTTCCTTCATATGACCTCAGGCTATGACCACAGGCCTAACCAAATGGCACTTTATGACTTTGTGATTTCGCATGTCGGGTATTTGCATGTGATCCAAACCTAACTCTCCTGACCCATGAACTCCTGAACTACGAGCTAGAGCCTAGCGCATGCTAGCTCCTCCGTTAACCTTAATCAATGTGAACCCTCGCTATGAACTGGGGCCAAGATTCTGAGTGCTTCGTGACTTCGCATGTCAGGTAATCACACATGAGCCAACCCCGACTCTCTGACTCCATAACTCTCGCTTGCATTCGATCGACGGTCCACAATCCCCATGATCCAATGATTCTTCTTTTTTCTTCGCGTATCGGGACTTTATGTCTTGAGAAGTTGGAAGACCACTCACCTCCCTTCTACCGATTATTGATTCTATGCTTGCCTCATATCGACGGTCCATGACTTTCCTTGATCCAATGGCTCAGATCAACTCACGAGTTCGCACTTAGCGAGTACTCACAACTCTACCTTTGACTTCCCTTAGTGAAGAGTTAGCTAAATGCTAATCTCTTGCCACATGTCCTTCCCAACACCAATGGCTAGGATCAAATCCACTCTTGTCCTTCCCAACACCAAAATCTAGGATCAACTCCACTCTTCCCCTTGAAAATATTATGAAGCTCAAGTTCTCAAACTCCTAGGTTTGCGGCCATCTATCAAATCTGATGATGGGAGGCTCTAATGACTTTGAAACTTGTCTCATGCACTTTCCTTGGGATCCAATTACTATTGGTCGACGCACTCAGATCTAAAATCTCAGATCCTTTCTCATGAATCAAAAGTTCATGTTTCACAACTTTGGAAAACAACCTCCTCCGTTCTCCAGACTCCCAAGTTATGATTTCCCCAAGTCTCTTTCTCAATGAAAGGATTCAAAGGTTTGATATTTCCTTAGATCGATGGATCACTATTTCTCCTAAGATTTTGAGTGTTGAATGACTCTCGACCCTTATACTCCTCACAATTTTACTGGATCCAATGGCACAGGGTTATCGACGCTTCTCCCTCCACATATTTCTACCATCTGTCAATGCTTTCAATGACTCTTTATCCAATAACTTAGCATCGCCCCTTCTAAAATTTCAATTTCCACGAGGTGAATTCAACCCTCGCTCATCCTTTGAGTTCTTCCAAGCCTCTATCCTTCCTAATATTTCACCTTCTTCTCAACTTGAAAGATATAATATGTTTCGAAGGTCTTGACCTTTGATTTACTTCCTCCAAGCCCTGATATATGGGTCTCGACTTCCATTTTCCCTCTTGAGCTAACGAACTTGAAACAAGTTCGCCACTTGGACCTCATATGCGCTTCTGAAAGTGCTTGTCTCTTTTGAGCTTGGTCCTTAGGGAATTTCGAATTCCCACATACTCCTTATGTAAATATGCTCGCGTCGGATTGACAGTCCATGACCTTCCTCAATCCAATGGTCCAAATCACATCGTAACTTTTGGTTTCATAATTTTAGTGGCGCCAACGTGAAATTCTCCCGATGTGTGAACTCTAATCTCGTCAATGTGATGGTCAAGGAGGGTCCTGATAGATCCATAGATCCACGATCTAGTTTATTTCATGTCTTTAGATTTCAGAAGACTTGGTCATGCTAACACATGAATCTCTCGATGTGATAACTTGCGAATATCGAAGTAGTCAAGGAATTAATGCCTTCTCTCCTTCTTCAAATCCAACAGTCGTGATAGACCTTGGATCCTCCCAAACGGGTCTCATCCATTCATCTTCCAAATGAGAGGGTATTCCCTTTAGAAACCTGAATCTCACTATCCTTCTTGAGCTTCATTAGTTATGAAGGATTTAAGAGATATGCACTCTTTCTCCTGGACTCAACACATAGAAAGGTATTCTCCACACCTCTTGCGCTCCTTCATAAAGCCTAGAACTTAAGTGGTTCTCGGTCTTTGCTTTCCTCATAGAGAGTTGGTGCATATCTGCACTACCTCTCCTGAGCTTAAAAAACTCCGTCCTCCAAGGAATTCAGAATGACTAGGAGAGTCGACATGCCTACATGAAACTATACCTAAGATCGATGAACTCATAGTTCATGGCTCTAGATTAGGCCACCATAGGACGCAAGCATTTATGAGTACAAATCATGTCCGACCAATATAATTTCTTACTTGCCTAATTATACAACCAAGAAGAAATAGAAGGGATACAATATATCCATTAAGAAATCATACACATTCCTGAAAACATTCATAGTATATCCAATTCATACACAGATACATCTCAATTACACAGGGTAGGAGAATACTTATCTATTATAGGTTGTCACTAACTAACTAACTGTGGGTGTTCATCCTTCCACCCGACCATAGGCTTAGGGGAATTTAATCTTATCACTCTAGCCACCCTCGTGACAAGCCATGATATCACCAGGGAACTCTCATGGTTCTCAAGGATTCTTTCTCTATTTGAGATTCTGCTTGGATTATGTTTTCTGCAAACTTTTAGATATTTTTCTCTCTATTATGGCCCTGGGTGAGGTTTATCAAATGCTCACTCGGCATCAAGATCTCGACCTTTTGTTCATCATTCACTGGAGAGCTCTACAAATTCTCCTTACTGTTTTTTATTGTATCTTTTACCTAGGATGGTTTTCGACCCATCCCTTTCCTTCTGTCAGAAGGGAACTCGGGTCATCTTGATCTACCATACCCAATGGTACTTCGAGTTGACATTTTGTAGTTAGCCCATGCTCCCATTCATGGGAGTGGCTGATAATTCAGCCACTGGTCCTTTCTTCATTAACCGCTTTCTCTCCTTGGGATCCGAAGGAGATTTATTATCCCCATCAAGGGAAATTTGGGGTTATTTGATATAATGAACCCTCTCTTATAGTTTTCACATTCTTTCCTCTAGTGATATCATGGCCAGTACTTCCAAGGCTTCACCCCCACAGTAAGTTATTAACAACTCAAACAATAATACATTTACACTGTCCACATGCCTTAGCATGGTAATATTATTTTATGATCAATTACAATATGGGGGAAACAAGGTGTTACAATTCCCTCCCCCTTAAAGGAACAACGTCCTCAATGTTCTTTCTCAAAAACACCTATCATGCCTTTCTCATTCCATTGTTTCAGAAATATTGATCTTTATTTCTTGGTCAGGTCCTTTTTCAAACCCTTAATCTTCATCACCTACTTTCAATAATTCTTGGACATCAAGCACATTATTCATAGTCTCATGCAAAAATATTGCATAAAATTTCTAGGAAAATTTCATAATCTTAGCACAATAATTATCTGTGCAATTTGTGGATATGTATCCACATGGTTATTTTGTTATCCATGCTCATTCTTTTCCCTTGACATACCCATTGGGTGCATGATCCCCATCAATAGTTTACAATAACTATCAAGGTTTCAACTTCCTTGCGGTCACTCACCCTCCAGGCCCAGTCTCAGGCATCCCCTTCTCTACTATACAGTCCCTCGGGTGACCCATCTTGCCTTGTCAAGGTTTTCTCGTATAGGAATAACTAGCCATTATGTGCATGATCCAAATATTTTACAAGAACTATCATGGTATCCTCTTCCTTACGGTCACTCACCCTCCAAGCCCAGGCTCAGGCATCCCCTTCTCTATTATACAGTCCCTCAGGTGATCCATCTTGCCTTGCCAAGGTTTTCTGGCACAAAAAGAATTCCATAGACTCTATCGAGTCTTATAGTTGAGGCACCCCTTATAATTTCTCTACCAAGGCATCCATCTCGCTTGTGTTACCTCAACACAACATATTCTCAACGATCATGGATTACCACGGGGTTCTCATGGCTCAACAATAGTCATTTTTCATGATTTTACATCTTGATAGCCTTCCGGCTCAACTAAAGTTAGAGACGAAAGTTACTCTCCTTCTCCCAATACTATAATATATAGGGACAAAGATTACTCTCCTTCTCCCGGTACCATAATCGATAGGGATGAGGGTTACTCTCCTTCTCCTGACATAAAAATAGTTAGGGTCGAAGGTTACTCTCCTTCTCTTGACTCAATCATAGATAGGGACAAAGGTTTCTCTCCTTCTCTCAAGTCAGTCTCTATTTCATGCGATCGGATTATACTATTTCTCACAGTTCTCCCTCGAACCAGAGAGATCAATTTCTCATCTCTGCACTTCTTCGTCGATCTTTCCCTTTCAGGTATACAAAAATTCATGAGACATCATAAATTTTTAAATTCAAGATTTTATCGTAAATCTGTCACCTACAGATTTCCAATTCCACATTTTATTTCCATTTTATTTCTGCACAGGAACCAGATTCATAATTATGGGACTTTCCTTCTGATAGTAGTTTGGCTCAGTAGAAAATTGGTCTTCCTTATGGGCTTACAATGCTGCCATATACAAGACCTCTTTGCTTCTTGCACTTTCAACTTCAATCATCCAAACAAATTTTTATCTTTTCCATGCACATACATTTTTATTGCACCTTTACAACGTCATCACAAACAATTTTAGAATTGTGCATACTAACAATCAAATTCAATTTCTCAAAAAGGAAATACCATTCCTTTTAGTTTGGCTCAGTAGGAAATTGGTCTTCCTTATGGGCTTACAATACTGCCATATACAAGACCCATTTCCTCCCTACAATTCATTATTTACATAGCCAAACAAATTGTTAGTCTCTCATGCATCCATGTATATATATCTATATTCAAAACCATGCATACTAACAATTCATGACATCTATATAAACATAAAAAAGGGAATCCCATTCCTTTCCTATGCCTCATTTCAACATACCAAACCTTTTAGGATGAAATTCAACATTTCAAAGGATTTTAACAAATGTGCCAATTATTCATGGCCACATTCATACCCAATGCACTCTAGCATTGTTTTCGAGTTCTTCACACTTTATGACCGGTTTTTAGCCATGGTGTGTTGGAATTTAACCAACCTTTTCCTCTTATGGTTTATTCATTTTCTTTCATTCTTACAACAGGACCATATTGCCTGCTATAGGCCGATCACAATCCCAAATTAGTACACATGAACTCAAAAGTTTCATAGTAATGACTTGGTTAATGCATTCATGACATATCAGTTCATGAATTCTTCCAAGGGTTACAAACAATGTTCACTACCATAGGTTCATAACTCCATCATTCAGGTTCTCCTTCCTGAATCATACCTTACTTGGGTAGCCAAGGCATACAACTTCCTTTGAAAAGTTCATGCATAACACTAAGACAATAAAATATTTCAGAAGGGGTTCTTGCCAAATTCCTTCATACCTTGTGCCACATAGGCATAGATATATTTATACCAGTTCTTGGTTGCTAGCACCCTCTTTTTGATTTTTACCTCATCAACAGTGCTTTATGGGGACTTTTACAGCCCTGTCAACAATCTTTCAACCACAACCTTTTCCTGGTCATCCTCTGCTTGAGGTTGCCCATCATTGAAAACTACCTTCCCCAATAGCTCCAGTTCCTTTATATACATAGCATGCATCATCATAGTCACAATTACATTAGTTGTAATATTAAACCAAATCCATGTATCATAACATTTGAATTCATAAAACATCTTCAAAATGTCCTAGCATATCTTTATTCATTCATCACATTATCCCCAAATGTTTCCACAAGTGAAACACAAACATATTTCGATTGTATCTTCAACAATACAATCCTTATCACAATGGTGTCAGAACCATTTTACTTTCATTAGCGTACCATCTTTATCATCCAAGAGAAAATATAATACTCAACAAAGAAAGAATTGATGACTCCCCTTCTTCCAGCTATTTCTACACCGCCTGGGACTTTTTATCCCAGTCGAGTTATCTCTAAGGCTTCGCTTCCTTTTATTAATCATGGATTCAACCAAGGATGTTCAGTTAAACATACTCATTTATTCATTTAATCATACTCAGGGGGTTTAATTGCCTTTTACCAACTATATCAGTTTCCACAACTACTCTTTTAATTCTACGACTTTGTTAAACAATTTAGGGTTCTTAGGGTAAGGAAAATGTTCCTCCTTTTCTCTTCCTTGATATCTACTTCTTATTTTGATCTTTCTTCTCTTTTCTTGAGAATCCCTAGGTTAGGCTCATCCTAACTCTTAGGATACATTAGCATGCTTTAATAGAAAAATCTTTTTCCCATAATGAATCATGAACCTGTGCATCATGCATATTACCATCTGGTTATCAAAATGGTCAATATTCATTTATTAGTCTTCTATTCATTACATGATGTCTTTCAAAATGTAATCCAGGATTCTGGTAATATATATATATATATA
>SNQJ01S0023249.1:20715-33641 GCA_010110895.2 Picea sitchensis | reverse complement strand
AGGAAGATCCTTCTAGAAGCGGAAGCTTCTATTAGGTCTTCTTACATCCACCTTATTCTATTTTATTGAAAGGTCTTATTAATATTAACCTTTATTACATCCGAATACATTGATCTACCTATGTGCGGGTTAGGACCTTAACAAGTTCCCTTCTAATAGAAGGAACGGGATGGGTTGAGAAATATACTAGGGAAAAGATACAAAAAAAATTAGTAAGGAGAATGAAAATATCTCTCCAATGGATGATGAACAGAATAACACGATCTTGAGTCCAAGTGAGAATATGATAAACCTCGCCCAGGGCCATAACAAAGAGAAAAATATCTGAAAGTTTGCAGAGAACAGAATCCGAGCAAAAACTGAAACAAAGAAATAATCCTTGAGAACTGTGAGAGTGCCCTGGTGATATCATGGCTTGGCACGGGGGTGGCTAGAGTGGTAATAATGAATTCCTCTGAGCCTATGGTTGGGTGGAAGGACAAACACCCATAGTCAGTTAGTTGGCAACAACATGTAATAGATAAGTATTCTCCTACCCTGTGTAATTGAGTTGTAACTCTGTATGAATTGGATATACTGTGAATGTTTTCAAGAATGTGTATGATTGCTTAATGGATATACTATATCCCTTCTATTTATGCTTGGTTGTATAGTTAGGAAAGTAAGAAATTATATGGTTCAGACATGATTTTTACTTGTAAACTCTTTTATCTTGTGGTGGCCTAAGATAGAGCCACGAACTGTGAGTTCATCAATCTTAGGTACAGTTTCATGTACACATGTCGACCCTCCTAGTCATTCTGATTCCCTTGAAGGATGAAGTTTGTTAAGCTTAGGAGAGGTAGTGCAGATATGCATCATCTCTCTATGAGGAAAGTAGAGACTGAGAACCACTTAGGTTATAGACTTTATGAAGGAGTGCAAGAGGTGTGCAGAATACCCTTCTATGTGTTGAGTCCAAGAGAAAGAGCACAATGCTCTTAAATCCTTCATAACTGATGAAGCTCAAGAAGGATAGTGAGATTAAGGTATCAAAAGGGAATACCCTCTCATTTGGAAGATGACATATGTGACCCATTTGGGAGGATCCAAGGTCTATCACGACTGTTGGATTTGAAGAAGGAGAGTAGGCATTAACGCCTCGACTACTTTAGTCTTCACAATTTATCACATTGGGAGATTTGCGTGTTAGCATGACCATGTCTTCTGAAATTCGAAGACACGAAATAACCTAGATCTTGGATCAAGGAGGTTGTTAAGGAGGTTGTTTTCTAAAGTTGTGAAACAAGAAATTTTGATTCATGAGAAAGGATCT
Organism: Picea sitchensis; assembly: GCA_010110895.2. Taxonomy (NCBI): domain Eukaryota; kingdom Viridiplantae; phylum Streptophyta; class Pinopsida; order Pinales; family Pinaceae; genus Picea; species Picea sitchensis. Next base: position 32,326 of record SNQJ01S0023249.1, on the reverse strand, counting down.
GAGTGTGTGGACCCATAGCTATTGGATCCCAAAGAAAGTGCATGAGACAAGTTCCGAAGTCATCGGAACCCTACATCCTTAGAGTTGACAGATGGCAATAGATCTAGGAGTTCGAGAACTCAGACTTCGAACGATTTGCAAGGGGAAGAGTGGAGTTGATCCTAGCTGTCGGTGTTGGGAAGGACACGAGTGGATTTGATCCTAGCTGTCGGTTCTGGGAAGGAAACATGGTGAGAGATCAACATTTCACAGACTCATGACTCAGGGAAGTCAAAGACAGGGTTGTGAGGACTCACAAAGAGAGAACTCGTGAGTTGATCCATTCCATTGGATCAAGGAAAGCCATGGACCATCGATCTGAGGCAATCATAGAATCACAAATCAAGAGAATGGAGGTGAGTGGTCTTCCAACTTCTCGAGATGCAAAGTCTCGATATGCGAAGGAAAGAGTAGAACCATTGGATCGTGGGGATTCTGGACCGTTGATTGGACACGAGAAAGAGTTTAGGAGTGTCGGGTTTGGCTCATGCATGATTACCCGACATGCTAAGTCATGAAGCACTCAGAATCTTGGTCCCGGTTCATAGCGAGGGGTCACATTGATGAAGGTTAAGTGAGGATATAGCACACACTAAGCTCTATCTTGAAGTTCGGGAGTTTGTGAGTCGAGAGAGTCAGGGTTGGCTCACATTCAAATACTCGACATGTGAAATCGCGAAGTCGTGAAGCGCCCTTTGGTTAGGCCCTTGGTCATATCTTGAGGTCATATGAAGGAAGGGTATATCATGGAGAGATAGAACCTATTGTCCAAACCCTTCAAAGGGGCCAGGAAAGAGCCCACAGATTTGGAAGAACCTACAATTGAAGAAGAAGGAACCTAGAGAGAGTTAAGGAAAAGAAAAATAATTTTATGCCCTGACATGGGTGTGTTACAAATTGGTATCAGAGAATGGTTACAACACTTGTCCTGCTTGGTATCATGAAAGAGTCAGGTGATTTTATTTCTTAGAAAAATTTAACGGAGAGAGCGTAGTACCGTACCCTATCTAGGAGGGCATGATTCAGACATAGGCCTGGGTGGGCCGAAGAACAATCATGAGACTATGTTCACTAAGGTTAATATGATGCATGTTGAAAGGTAATTCTACCTTTGGAAGAAGGTTTATCATCTGCATTAACTCCTTAAGGAGAAGGACTGAAGAATGGAATTGTGATTTGGGAATTCTTACTGAGTTCCAACAAAGGAATTATATTGTCCCTTCGTCAAAGTGATAACTACTCTTATAGGAGTAGGGATGTGTTGATCAATATTATTGATAAGACCTGAATGTGAATGAAAGAGGTGGAAGAAATTATGTTATAAAGTTGCACGAGCTAGACAAAGGACATGAACTCAGTTGTTATGTTATAGTGTGACAATGTCTACGTACTAAATAAGGTAGAGTCTCTTGCAATTGAGATGGCTAATTATGTAAGGATTAAGATCCTCATGAAGAATTCCTTCATGATTAAGGAAATATGGTAAGGAATGGTAGGATCCTTAGAAGTTATAATTACTTCATTATTAGAAGACTAAACCCTGAGTCTATAACTCCTCATCACCAGAGGATTGATGAAAATATGCAGAGTCATATTACTTGACCTATAATGGTTAAAGTAGACAACAAGGATAATCTATTTAAGCAAGATAAAGGGGAATCCTTTGGGACTGTTGCTAATTCCCAAAAAGTGACCCTTGTTGGTTGTTCCCATAAAGAGAGGGAAACATCTGTATGAATTATGACTGTAAGACTAGTCATATGAATGACCATAACCTCTCACTAAAGAACACTAATATTGAAACTAAAATATCAATGTAAAAGGGGTGCAAGAGATGCACCTACGTCTATGTGTATACATACATAAAAGAATAATATGGTTGCAAGCGCTCAAATGAGAGGGAATTGCAATATTGAGTATCCTGATGAGGCTTGTCATAATAATGATTGGAAGTTCCCTAGGAGGAGGATTTGGAAGCCTGATATGTCCATGTGTGTGAATGATATGGAAAAAGGTGCAAGTAATAAGCTAGCATGATGAATACTTAGATGTATTTAATTATTCTTGAGTGCATGGGTTTAATGCATTGTGGAGATTCTTAATATGAAGCCTTATATTAATAATAGCTAGGTATGAATAATATTAAATGTGCAAGTGATGCACATGTATGATGTAAGATTATAGTTATAGGCACGATATGGTTGCCCTGATGAGTGAAATATAAAGAAATATTTTCTCTTGTCCAGATTAAATGAATACTATGGAGATATGGTTGACTCCATTCTGAAGAGTCATGAAAGTTATGTGCTAAATAATATCCTGAGGGGAATGTATTCCATTCCCTCAAGGAATACTAATATAATTAGATAAAAGGGTGAATTAGCAAAGCTGCTCTATTTTCATAATAAGAGGCAAATGCTTATGCCTTTAAGAATCACATGAGAAGGATTGCAAACAATCCTGAGTCGACTAATCTTAAAAGTAAATATGCATGTGTACTATGAGATATACCTATGACAACTACATGCAGGTTTAGGATTATGAATATGGTTAAGTACATCATATATGTAAATTAACAAAAAGTGGAATATGTATGGATACATAATTTGGGTACATGACAAAGATGCATGTTTATATTCCTTATGGTATATTTGGTAAAATGTTGAAGCTAACCCAAGGTTGAGTCCATTGGACCATCACAAATAGTGATCGATATGCAGTAAGGAAGTTGCACCCTGAAGGAGTTCCCTGTGGAGAAACTATGTGAAGACTCTGTCAGGAAAACAAGGTCACAACCTTAATTACTGTTGAGAATTAAGGAGTGATCCACAAGATTATATATATATATATATATATATATATATATATATATATACACCAGAATCTTGGATTACATTTTGAAAACCATCATGTAATGAACATAAGACTAATAAATGAATATTGACCATTCTGATAACCGAATGGTAATGTGAAGGATGCACAGGTTCATGATTCAATATGGGAAATTGTTTTTTCTATTAAAGCATGTTTATGTATCCTAAGAGTTAGGACGAGCCTAACCTAGGACTGCTCAGGAAAAGAGAAGAAAGATCACAATACGAAGTAGATTCCATAATTAAACGGGGAGAAAAGGAGAAACGCTTTCCTCACTCTAAGAACCCTAAATTGTTTAAGAGAGTCATGTGATTAAAAGAGTAGTTGTGGAAACCAGTATAGTTGGTAAAAGGCAAGTAAACCCTGTAAGTATGATTAAATGAATAAATGAGTATGTTTAACTGAATAGGCTTGGTTGAAGCCATGATTAAGAAAAGGCAGTGAGGCCTTAGAGATAACTCGACCAGGCTAAAAAGTCCCAGGCGGTGTAGAAAGAGTTGGAAGAAGGGGAGAGTCCTCAATTATTTCCCTACTAAGTATTATGTTTTCTCTTGGATGAGAAAGTTGGTATGCTAATGAAAGTAAAAAGGTTTTGACACCATAGTGACAAGGATTGTATTGCTGAAGATATAATCAAAATCTGTTTGTGTTGCACTTGTGGAAACATTTGAGGATAATGTGATGAAGTGCATAAATATATGCTAGGACATTTTGAAGATGTTTTATGAATTCAAATGTTATGATACATGCATTTGGTTTAATATTAAAACTATTGTAAATGGACTATGATGATGCATGTTATGTATAGAAAGGAACTGGAGCTGTTGTGGAAGACAGTTTCCAATGATGGGCAACCTCAATCAGAGGATGACTAAGAGAAGGTTGTGGTTGAAAGATTGTTGACAGGGCTATAAAAGCCCCCATAAATCACTATTGATGAGGTAAAAATCAGAAAGAGGGTGCTAGAATCCAAGAACCAGTATAAAGATATTTGTGTCTGTGTGGCACAAGGTATGAAGGGATTTGGTAAGAACCCATTCTAAAATATTTCATGTCTTAGTGTTATGCATGAACTTTTGAAAGACAGTTGTATGCCTTGGATACCCAAGTAAGGTATGATTCAGGAAGGAGAACCTGAATGATGGATGTATGAACCTCTGGTAGTAAGCACTATTTGTAACCCTTGGAAGAATTCATGAACTGATATGTCATGAATGCATTGACAAATAAATGAATGCTTAAAGGCATTCCTATGAAACTTTTGAGTTCATGTGTACTAATTTGGGATCATGATCGGCCTATAGCAGGAAGTATGGTCCTACTGTAAGAACGAAAGAAAATGAATAAACCATATGAGAAAAATGTTGGTTAAATTCCAACACACCATGGGCCAAGAACTAGTCATAAAGTGTGATGAACTTGAAAACAATTCTAGAGTGCATTGGGTATGGATGTGGCCATGAATAATTTGCACATTTGTTAAAATCCTTTGAAATGTTGAATTTCATCTTGAAAGGTTTGGTATGTTGAAATGAGGCATAGGCAAGGAATGTGATTCCCTTTTTTATGTTTATATATATGTGATGAACTGTTAATATGCATGGTTTTGAATATAGATATATATACATGGATGCATGAGAGACTAACAATTTGTTTGGTTGTGTAAAGAATGAATTGCAGGGAGGAAATGGGTCTTGGATATGGCGGTATTATACGCCCATAAGGAAGACCAATTGCCTACTGAGCCAAATTGCAAGGAATGGTGTTTCCCTTTTGAGAAAGTGAATTTGATTATTAGTATGCACAATTCTGAAATTATTTGTGATGACATTGTAAAGGTGCAATAAAAATGTATGTGCATGGAAAATTCAACAATTTGTTTGGTTGATTGAAGTTGAAAGTGAAAGAAGCAAAGAGGTATTGTATATGGTAGCGTTATAAGCCCATAAGGAAGAACAATTTCCTGCTGAGACAAACTGCTATGGGAAGGGAATTCCCATAATCATGAATATGGTTCCTATGTGGAAAAAATATGGAAATAAAATGTGGAATTGGAAATCTGTAGGTGATAGATTTACAATAAAATTTTGAATTTAAACATTTGTGATGTCTCATGAATTTATGTATACCTGAAAGGGAAACATCTGTGAAGAAGTGCAGAGATGAGAAATTGAGCTCTCGAGTTCAAGGAAGAAATTTGAGAAAGAGTATAATCCGATCGCATGAAATAGAGACTGACTTGGGAGAAGGAGAGTAACCTTCGTCCCTATCTATGATTGAGTCGGGAGAAGGAGAGTAACCTTTGACCCTAACTATTTATGTGCCAAGAGAAGGAGAGTAACCTTAGTCCCTATCTATTATGGTATCGAGAGAAGGAGAGTAACCTTATTCCCTATCTATTACGGTACCAGGAGAAGGAGAGTAACCTTCATCCCTAACTTTAGCTGATCCGGAAGGATGTCAAGCTGTAAAAGCATGAAAAATGGCTACTACTGAGCCATGAGAACCCCGTGGTAAGCCATGATATCCTAGAATATTTTGTGTTGAGGTAACACAAGCCATAGGGATGCCTCAGTAGAGAAATTTTGAGGGATGCATCGACTGTAAGACTCAATAGAGTCTCTGGAATTCTTTCTATGCGAGAAAACCTTGTCAAGGCAAGATGGATCACCTGAGGGACTGTATAACAGAGAAGGGGATGCATGAGACTAGGATTGGAGGGTGAGTGAACGCAAGGAATAGGATACCATGATATTTCTTGTAAACTATTGGGATCATGCACAGGATGGCTAGTTCTTCCTGTGTGAGAAAACCTTGGCAAGTCAAGATGGGTCACCCGAGGGACTGTATAACATAGAAGGGGATGCCTGAGCATGGGCTTGGAGGGTGAGTGACCACAAGGAATATGAAACCTTGATAGTTCTTGTAAAATATTGATGGGGATCATGCACCCAATGGGTATGTCAAGGAAAAACAATGATCCTGGATAACAAAACAACCATGTGGATACAAATCCACAAACTGCATAGATAATTATTGTGATAAGATTATGAAATTTTCCTAGAAATTTTTTGCAATGTTTTCACATGAGACTATGATTAATGTGCTTGATCTCTAATAATTATTGAAAGCAGGTGATGAAGATTAAGGGTCTGAAAAAGGACCTAATCAAGAAAGAAAGATCAATATTTCTAAAACAACGGAATGATAAAGGCATGACAGGTGTTTTTTAGAAAGAACACCGAGGACAGTGTTCCTTTAAGGGAGGGGGAATTGTAACACCTTATTTCCCCCAGATTGTAATTAATCATAAAATAAGATTACCATGCTAAGGCATGTAGACAGTGTAAATGTATTATTTTTTGAGTTTCTAATAACTGACTGTGGGGGTGAAGCCTTGAAAGTACTGGCCATGATATCACTAGAGGAAAGAATTTGAAAACTATAAGAAAGGGTTCATTATATCAAATAACACCAAATTTCCCTTGATGGGGATAATAAATCTCCTTCAGATCCCAAGGAGAGAAAGAAGTTAATGAAGAAAGGACCAATGGTTGAATTATCAACCACTCCCATGAATGGGAGCATGGTATAAATGCAGAATGTCAACCTGAAGTACCACTAGGTATGATAGACCAAGCTGACCTGAGTTCCCTTCTGACAGAAGTAACAGGATGGGTCAAGAACCATCCTGGGGAAAATATACAATAAAAACCAGTAAGTAGAATGCACATATTTCTCCAGTGGATGATGAATAGAAGGTCGTGATATTGATGCCAAGTGGGCATATGATAAACCTTGCCCAGGGCCATAAAAGAGAGAAACATCTCTGAAAGTTTGCAGAGAACAGAATCTGAGCAGAAGATGAAACAAAGAAAGAATTTTTGGGAACCGTGAGGGTTTTCTAGTGATATCATGTCTTGGCATAGCAGTGGCTAGAGTGGTAAGAATGAATACCTCTGAGCCTATGGTCAGGTGGAAGGATGAAAACCCAAAGTCAGTTAGTTGGCGTTAACCTATAATAGATAAGTATTCTCCTACCCTATGTAATTGAGATGTAACTGTGTATGAATTGGATATACTGTGAATGTTTTCAGGAATGTGCATGATTACTTAATGGATATAGTGTATCCCTTTTATTTCTACTTGGTTGTATAATTAGGCAAGTAAGAAATTACATGGTTCATACATGATTTGTACTCGTGAATGCTTGCATCCTATAATGGCCTAATCTAGAGATACAAAATGTGAGTTCGTCGATCTTAGGTACAATTTCATGTATGCATGTCGACCCTCCTAGTCGTTATGATTCCCTTGGAGGATAGAGTTTGTTAAGCTTAGGAGAGGTAGTGCAGATATGCACCAGCGCTCTGTGAGGCAATCAGAGACCAAGAACCACTTAAGTTCTAGACTTTATGAAGGAGTGCAAGAGGTGTGCCAAAGACCCTTCTATGTGTTGATTCCAGGAGAAATAGCATAGTGCTATTAAATCCTTCATAACTGACAAAGATCGGGAAGGATAGAGAGAGTCAGGTATCGAAAGGGAATACCCTCTCGTTTGGAAGATGAACAGATGAGACTTGTTCGGGTGGATCGAAGGTCTGTAATGACTGTTGGATTTGAATCAGGAGAGTAGGCATTAACGCCTCGATTACTTCAGTCTTCGTAAGTTCACACATCGAGAGATTCACATGTTAGGGTGACCAAGTCTTCCAAGATCCAAAGACATGAAATAACCTAGACCATGGATCTATGCATTTATTGGGACCCTCCTTGGCCATCGGATTGGCAAGATCAAACTTCACACATCGGGAGAATCACACATTGGCCCGACTAAACTTCTGAAACTAGAAGTTGTGATGTGATATGGATCGTTGGATCAAGGAAGGTCGTGGACCATCGATCCAATGTGAGAATATTAACGCAAGGAGTACGTGGGAATTCAAAATTCCCTAAGGACCAAGCTCAGAAGTGATAATCACTTTTCAGAAGTGCAGATGAGGTCCAAGAGGCGAACTTGTTTCAAGTTTGTAAGCTCAAAAAGGAAAGTGGAAGTTGAGACCCATACATCAGGGCTCGCAGGAAGTAAATCGAAGGTTGAGACCTTTGAAACATCTGATAGCTTACAATTCAGGAAGACGGTGAAAGATCAAGAAGGATAGAGGCCTGGAAGACCTCAAAGGAGGAGTGAGGGTTGAGGTCACCTCATGGAAATTGAAAGTTCAGAAGGGGCGATGCCAAGTTATTGGGCAAAGAGTTATTGAAATCCTATATGAATGGTAGAAATCCCTAGAGGGAGAAGCGTCAATAGCCGTGTGTCATTGGATCCATTAAAACTTCTTGGAGGATAAGGGAAAATAATCATTCAATTCTCTAAAGCTCGGGAGAGATAGTGAGCCATTGATCTAAGGAAATATCAAATCGTTGATTCCTTTCATTGGGAAAGAGACTTCGGGAAATCAGAACTATGGAGTCTAGAGAATGGAGAAGGTTGTTTTCCAAAGTCACAAAACATGAACTTTTGATTCACGAGAAAGGTTATGAGCTATTAGAACTGAGTGTGTGGGCCAACAACCATTGGATCCCAAGGAAAGTGCACGAGAGGAGTTCTGAATTCATAGGAACCATCCATCGTCAGAGTTTACAGGTCGCAGTAGATCCAGGAGTTTGAGAACTCAGACTTCAAAATATTTTCAAGGGGAAGAGTGGAGTTGATCCTAGCCATCGATGATGGGAAGGACATGAGTGGATTTAATCCTAGCTTTCATTTTTGGGAAGGAAACATGGTGAGAGATCAAAATTTCACTAACTCACAACTCGGGGAAGTCAAATTCATATTTTTGAGGATTCATAAAGTGCGAATGCATGAGTTGATATGAGTCGTTGGATCAAGGAAAAATATGGACCGTTGATCTGAGGCAAGCATAGAATCGGGAATCAAGAGAAGGGAGGTGAGATGTCTGTTGGTAAATGTTTAACAGGTAGTATGCTTGTCATTGATGGCAAGTACAAATAGTGGAGATGGCAGGATAAGGAGGATAAAATTCCTTGGGGATTCAGACGTAAAAGCTCAGGAGAAACAGCGTTGAGGAAAACGCGCTCAACAAGGCTCAAGGATTCACAGCGGAGGAAAAGGAAGATATAGATCCACAGCCATTGGTAAGAAATCCCGTCAGTCATCAGATCGGACCAAAGTTGCACAAGATTTACCATCAGGAAATGCCAAGGTGAAATCCCAACAGAACGTCGACCGTCAGATCTGATTATAGACAAGAAAAGCGCACTGAAAAGGAGGACAGATCTCAGATGTTAGATCCAAGCGCAGGAACCGACCACCGTTGGATCGAGAAGAACCTGCATGGTCTTTAAAGTGTAAGGAGGTTTGGCTATGGTCATGGGGATAACGGTCATATGGACCAGGAGCCTAGCCATCGGATTTTCGAGAATCGCGAGTTGGATATGTCAAAGTTCATTGACATCACAAACCCCAAAATCGCGATGAGTGAAATCTCGACTGAACCTGAACCGTCAGATCAAGATATGATCTAGACCATCGAATCGACCCATGTCAATAGACCACGTCAGCCAAGCAACACGTGGCACAACCAGGTAGTGACAAGTATCAGACTGATTCAATAGTTCAGGCACATATGGGTAACGAATCAAAGTGACACGTGGCAGTATTTAACACGTGTCAAACCACGTGTGATGTCAACAGAGGCATCGACGATCGGGACTTTGAAATGACAAAGTCACTTGACATCGAAAGTCTCGAAATATCGGAGGGATCGAGACCGTCCATCTAAGGGAAAGGTGTCGAATATCAAGGCACCGTCGGCATATTGGCCATCGGGAAATCGAAGTTCTTGAGGTCGAAGGAAACAAGACATCGAAAGTCTCGAAATCCCAGAGGAATCGGGACCGTCCATCTGGAAGGACGCGTGGCATGAGATCGGTGCCATTGGGAAGGGGCCCGATAGGAAAATCATTGATCGACATTTTGTTCATCGGGAAATCGGGGATCTCGTTGACAATAGTTTTGTGCAAGACATAATTGTGATCCGCGAAACCCCGATGAGTGGGGGCCAGCTGTCAGCACAACAGCGAAGGAGGACGGTGGCATAGTGAAGGCCAGTTGTCAGAGATAAGGAGCACATCGGGATTCAACATACCGAGAGTCCCGTTGACTTGTGCATCTTGGCATCACAAACCTTGTAGCCCCGACGGGATAAGGCTGCGGTCACGGGTAACGGTCACGTGGACCAGGGCTCAGCCAGGAGGGCTGAAGCGCATCGTGAATCAGGAAATCGCAAATACCATGGACATAAACATTATGTCATCACAAGTGTCGAAACTCCAATGGATTAATAATACCAAGGTCACGTGATCGCAGGTCACATGGACCATTGTGTAGCCGGAAGGGGCTAAAGCTCGAGAAAGGCCGAAACCCCAATAGAGAGACATAAGGCTATGGTCACATCCCTTGGTCATGGGATTTGTAAGTGACTAAGACTATGATCGCCAAGAGTGTCGAAATTGTGATATATGAAATCCCGATTTGATCTGAACCATTTAATCAAGTATTGATCGCAGGGCTACTGTTGCATACAACAGTGAAACTGCCAGAAACCACTGATGGTTTCAGCCAGAGAAGCTAAAGAGTTATGATGTTGATCTCGCAGAGCACTCGAGAGGTGGAGAAGATTGGTGCAATTGAAGCATGCAGAGGAATGGATAAAATTGCATGCACAAGGTACATAGAAGCAATAAATACACGGTACAAAGAAGAGATTATGTTGTTGTTGCTGTGGGAATTTGCGGTTGCTATTGGAGTTTGCTGTGGTGATTCATGTGTGAAGAAGAATCGGAGTGCAGCAACTAAATTAAACAGAAGAGGATCTTTGCAGAGAATGGGTATGGCACACAGATCTTAAAATGCAGGAGAACAGACAGTGCAAATGATCTAAGCAGAAAGGTAATAAGGCAAACAGAGCAATGAAGTGGAGAAGAACAGTGATAAGTCAGGTAGGCCATCATCGAACATCATATCACTGTAATAAATTTAGTAGCAAAGATTTATATTTCAGGGTGGTTGGGAGGTGCTAGGGAGGACTGTTGTCCTTAGAGGTTCAAGTGGGTGCTTGAACATAGGGAGTTGGTGCTTCCTTCTAGTTGGTGCTAGAGAAACCAGGGAGTTTGTGCTTCCTTCTAGTTGGTGCTAGAGAAACCAGGGAGTTGGTGCTTCCTTCTATTTGGTGCTAGAGAAAACAGAGAGTTGGTTCTCTCAGCAAGTTGTATCTTGCAAAGATGAGTTTGTAGCCTCATTATGAGTTGGTGCTCATATGTATGATACTGTAAAGAATGTAACCATTACTTATCATATAAAAGAAAAGAGGTTTTTACCCTGCATGGGTTTCCTTGGAAAATATATGTCTCTATGTTTCTCATATATGTGACTGATGTTGAATCTGCCTGTGTTTACTTCTTTGCATTATTGTGATCATCATTCAGTGTTTCTGCAAAGAGTTTTAAAAAGAAGCATAATTGTTTAAGCTCAGTAACAATTGATTCACCCCCCCCTCTTGGTTGTCCAACAGTTGGTATCAGAGCCGACCCCTTTTATCTAAGGGTAGATCCTAGAGCTTAAACATGTCAAGCCATGAAGGAAATTCAACCAATAAGGCCCCTCTGTTCAATG
>SNQJ01S0023248.1:307023-322693 GCA_010110895.2 Picea sitchensis | reverse complement strand
GTGGGCCATTTGAGATCCTGGAAAGGATTGGGCCGGTTGCATACATGCTTGCATTACCTGCATCTATGACTGTACATAATGTGTTTCATGTTTCACTACTTAAGAAATATGTACCGGATGCTAATCATGTTATTGATTGGAATGTGATTCAGGTGGAACTAGAAGGTGTCTTGCAAGTGCATCCTGTGCGCATATTGGACAGGAAAAGCAAACAACTCCGGAATCGAGCCATAGAGCTTGTAAAGGTCCAGTGGACCTGGTACAGTCCTGAGGACATGGCGCACACCTTTTCTGGCTACCAAGGTTTAAACGCTATTAAAAGAAGACTATAACACCAGTTTGTACATAACTCATACAGGTATTATAAATCCCATGCATTTAAACAAGTAAACACATTCTACACAGAGTATTCATATGAGTTACTGCCATAATTAACAATCAATAGCATTTCATACTAATTCATATACACAGCGGAATTCATGATAACATAAGCAACAGAGTCATGCAAAACATGATTTAATCATAATCAGATACTTATCTTTTAACAGTGGTAGATTCAACCAACCAAGTGCAGGCCTTCCACGAACATCCCAGCCTTAGACCACACTGCTCATAAGCTCAACAATGGGTCACACCTGAGCTGGGACTAAGCTCCATCCCAAGGCAAGGAATCCTAGGCTAGGTTGAGGTTACAGGGAAGACAGTACATAACCACAGGAAGGGATTCTCTCCCAGAAACCACTCACACTCACTGCCCACAGGCCCTCATTCCCCACATGTCTGTTCCACCCCAGGAGTATACACCTTCTTTGTCACCTGGACAGTCCTTCGGCTACTAACCTCCCTTGCCTTGGGTTACAACAACATATCGGACCGGAAGTCCTCGAGCTCTGTGGCAGCTACAGGGTTCCTACCAGGAGTCCTCTCCTTCCTCAACGCACTCTCTCATCGGGAGAGAATCGCTCACAGGGAAACAAGCCACACACAGTCCAGTACTACGTGGCCTCAACAATCCCACGGGAAAAACAGACATAGACTCAAGCACCACTAGTTCAACGATCATAGAATGGTCTCACGGTCACAGCTTCGGGACAGGGACTCCACGCACAGGCTCGGTCTCGACAGTGGATGCACATGGATTCTCCAGACGAACACCGGTTTTTCAGTTCAGAAGGTGTACAAGGTTGTTCTACAGAGGTTGGATTCATCGTACCACTCAGAGGCCGTACACACTCAGGCCGTCGAGTGAAAAATATGGAGGTGCCCCCTTCACAACTTACCTTGTCTGTTTTATTTGCATGCATCAGGGTGGGCACTTGTCACCCTTGAAACTGCATGCGTTCCTCGGCATGAATTACCTTCCCTATGGTTAGGAACTTAGGATAAATCATAAATGGCACATGTTCTTTTTGGGATAATAATAAAATATTATTCCCAGGCTTAAGCCCCCTAGGCCAAACACTTAGCCCCTTTTTCCCACCTTCCAGCCCCTAATTCCTTGCCCACTCTATGGATGCTTAGTCCCCCTTCACTCATTCATCGTGGTCGGTATGCACATGGCGGTGTTTATATTTTATTAATTGTTCTGTGTGATTACATATACAACAGCAGGCTCCTGGCCTTCAACCAACATATAAGCCTCCAACTTATAAAAACTTGGCTCACCAACCTATAAAACATAATTACAATTCCTTTCAGAACATGGTTTACAACAGGGCTCGGCCTTGGGGACACTACACTGTAGCTCCATTTGATGTTCCCAGAGATATTGCAGTAGGTTGAAAGAGCCTTGCATGGATTTGTCAGACTCTGCAAGAGGCATAAGGACATGCAACTCCTCATGGTTCCTTCCGAGAGAGCAAGAGACCTCAAAGATATTCGTGCTATGCCGCAACTATGAGCCACATCATTGATTCTAAGACTTCATGTTATGAGGAGGCATCTAGTCAGCCAGTATGGAGAGATGCCATGATGGAGGAGTATCAGTCCATCACGGCGAATGATGTGTGGGATATTGTTTCGAGACCTGAAGGGAAGTCTGCAGTGACTTCTAAGTGGATCTATAAGATCAAACACATAGCTAATGGGAGCATCGAGAATCATAAAATTGAGATTTGTTGATAGATGATTCTCTCAGGTGGAGGGAATAAAGTATGAGGAGACATTTTCTCCTGTTGCTCGATACAATTTTATCCGGATGATTATTTCCCTTGCAACATCCATGGGCTGGGGACTACATCAGATGGATGTGAAGATAACCTTTCTCAATGGAGAAATTGAGGAAGAAGTATACATTGAGAAACCAGATGGTTTCATGATAAATGAGAAAGAGTCTCATGTGTGTAAGTTGAAGATGGCCTTGTATGGACTCAAGTAACCACCTCGAGCTTGGTATGGAAGGATTAATGGACAACTGATGATTTTTGGGCTTCAACAAAAGTGTTGTCGATCCCAACCTATACTGCAAGAATGTTAATGGTGAGTCCTTGTTTTTGGTCCTTTACATTTATGATTTATTGCTCACCGATACAGAGATCCTTATTGTTGAATGAAAGTATGCATTTGCCTCTAAGTTTGAGATGAAGGACCTTGGTATGATGCACTACTTCTTGGGACTAGAGGTGTGCCAGAGAACCGATGAGATCTTCCCGAGTTAGGGGAAGTACACATTTGAGATATTGAAGAAGTTTGGGATACCGAACTTGAAGCCCGTGGCTACACCAATGGTGACAAATCTGAAGAAACTAAGTGTGTCTTCTTATGATTATGACAAAATTGATCCAACTCTGTACAAAGAATTGATTAGATAATTGATGTATCTGGTTAACACCAGACCAAATATTTTCTATGTAGTGAGTGCACTTAGCCAGTTTATAAGTCAGTCGAGATAGACACACTGGATTGTTGCGAAGCATGTGTTGAGATACTTGCGAGGCACAATTGGACATGGTCTGAGATATACTTCCAGTATTGATATGATATGGCAGGAATATATTGACTCTGATTGGGCATGGAGCGCAGTGGTCAGAAAGAGCACCTTCAGGTGTTGCTTCACTTTGGGATCTTCCATGGTTTCTTGGTGTAGCAGGAAACGAACTTCTATGGCTTTGAGCACAACAGAAGCAGAGTACATTACATTAAGTATGTCAATCCATGAAGTAGTGTGGTTTCACAAGCTCCTTGCAGATTTATCCGAACATGTGTCAGATTCCACCATTATTCATTATGGTAACCAAAATTGTGTGAAGATCTCAGAGAATATAGTGTTTCATGACAAATCGAACCACATTGAGATGAAGTACCATTACATTTGAGACATGGTGCAGAGGAAGGAAGCATTGGTGCTGTACCTTCTTACAGATGAGCAAGTTGCTGATGTTCTTACCAAAGTGGGACAAAGTTCAAGTACTTCTGTGACAGACTTGGAGTGGCAGAGAATGCCTCCCTCACTGAGAGGGAGTGTTGATGTTTGCATCTTCTTGAGACATTCTCCAATTTGTACTCCTTTGTGACTGAGTTGAGTTGATTTATGATGACACTTATTCGAGAAGGGATAAGTGGGACACTTGTTCGGGAAGGGATAAGTGCGTTTGGGATTATAGTCCAACGCCCCATGTGGAGATCACATGACGACATGTCAAGGGAGTTGACCCTTGACGTCACACACTATGTGAGTTGACCCTAGTGTTTCTAGAGGGTGTAACCTCTAGAAGTCCACATGGGAGTGCCATGTGTGACAAACATTATCCAGATCATACTCCTCTGTGAATTGTGTTGAGTTGATCTGTGAGGACACTTATTCGAGAAGGGATAAGTGCATCTGGGCTTATAGCTCAATGTCCCACGTGGAGAGCACATGAGGACATGTCAAGGGAGTTGACCCTTGATGTCACACACTATGGGAGTTGACCCTAGTGTTTCTAGAGGGTGTAGCCTCTAGAAGTCCACATGGGAGTGCCATGTGTGACAAACATTTTTCTACTATGGTGGTTATGTACCACTGACAGAGACTGTGTCTCTGGACAGTAGTTGTGTACTACTATGGAAATATACCTCCCTATCTAAGAGGGAGTGTTGAAGTTTCAACATCGGGGAAACTTCTCCTAGATTGGGCTGCAGACCAAAGGAGATAGGATACATTTATCCTAAAGGCGCACTTGTGGTAAATGGGCCCAGACATAGTCCTTCCTTGATCATGGCAAGGAATAAAATGGACTCGAAGTGCTTGAAGTGCTTTCCATGTGTTAGTTAGCATCAGGCTAGCATTCACTCACATGTGTGTACTTGTGGTGAAAGATCTTGGTGTGGTATTTGTCTTAGTCATGGTGATTTGACAAGGAATGATAAAGACTCAAGATGCTATATGTTATTACATGTGGACCCAGAGTGAGCCTCATCTTAGAGAGAGTCAATTGATTCAAAATGGACAACCACAAAAGGAGTTTCTCCTCGGTTCAGGTGGGAGAGAGACGTCTCCCAAGACTGACATACGAGTGTCATGAGTCTAGGGTGAAGTTTGTATACTTCAGAGACAAGCTTGGCATGATGTAGAATGTCTCCCTCATTGAGAGGGAGTGTTGTTGTTTGGACAACATTGGGAAGACATTCTCTTAGAATAATAATTAATAATATAATTATTGATTATTAACTATCATATATAATAAGTAAATGATAATAATAAATAATTATTTATTATTCAAGGGACACATCCTTTCATGGATGGTCACCATATGTTCCCTATATATGGAACACTCATCTTTGTAATAATACATCGATCATATCTCATATGAAGAAAAAAAACATGAAATGGAGAGAGTTAAAAAGAAAAATAAGTTTATACCCTTCCTTTGTTCTCTTCGTGGACATGTAAACCATCCACATAATTATCCTCTTTTTCCACATTTTCAACCCATCCTTTTGGATCTATGCCATATGCTCATCTTTAATACCCACAACCTAACCTTGTGGGTCTACATTAGTTCTTCGATCCCTACAAATTTACCATGTGGGTCTGCATCTGTTCTCTCATGCACGCAACCCAAGCTTGCCATTTCACATAAGTTTTGTAGTGCTTGTACCCTTACCTTGTAGGACTTCCATTGTTAGATCTTTCCTACAGTCTAATTGTGCAGGTTTTTATTTCTTCATACCAAGTAGCCACAACAAATTGTAAGATACATATGTTCCAATTTAAGGCTTTCAACATGTATACAAATATAGGAGGGAAGAATTAACAAATCATGAAAAGGCAATAGGACTCCAACAATTTAAAACCTCCATCGGTCATGCTGGGAAAAGAAACAAAGGACAAGAGGATCATACATCTCCAGATCCATTAGGAGGTGATTCATTCCCCCATCCTTTAGTCATGATAGTTCTCTCTTGGAATTGCAGAGGCTTTGGGAGCAAAAACAAGGAAGATGCTCTTAGAGATTTGATAAAAATAAATAAACCTTTTGTAATTCTCATTCAAGAGACCAAGATGGAAGATTTTGAAATACTAAAAATAGGGAAAAAAATCTAGAAAAATAGTGAAGGAATAACAATAAGCTCAAGAGAAGCATCATGAGGAATATTGACATTGTGGGATACTTCAAAAATCGAGATAGAGGCATACTTTTGTTCGCAACATTGGATTTTGACTCGCTTCCAATACAAGGACTTAGGTATGTTCTTTACTCTTATAAATATTTATATGCTGGTTAGGTATCTTGAAAATGTAGGATGTTGGAACTCATTGCAAGCCATTCGAGAGAGTTTGGATTTAAACTCTTGCATTGTGGCTAGGGATTCAACAAAATATTGTCGAATTCATAAAAAAGCGGAGGTAGTTATGTGCACGACCCTTTGCGAGAAAAATGGAAGACTTAATTTTTGATTGGGATATGATAGATGTCAAGCCATTTAAAGGAAATATACTTGGATAATTAAGAGGATGGGTCTGGGTCACATCCCAAACCGCCTGGAGAGGGTTCTTGTTCATAGTGACTTCTTCCTCTGCGACCACCTTCTTCGAAAATAATCCCTTCTGCCATCTTCGATCACAAACCTATTGTGTTATCCTTTGAACACCCAAAATGTTTTGGGTCGATCCCTTTCAAATTCAACCCCCTTTGGTTGTAGAATGAGGAAGTTCTCACCCTTGTAGAGGAGGTCTGGAGACTCCCTGCTTCAGTGTCCCCAAATTTCATTTGGGAATCTAAATTGAGGGCAACAAAACAAGCCTTAAAGTGTTGGGCCAAGACTATTTTTATGCCACTAGAGAAAGAAAGGTTAAATTTTCAAAGGAATTTGGAGGAGATTCAACAAGTTATGGAAGAGGGAGAAATCACCAAATATATGTTCCAAGCAGAGAGAGATGCATTTTGAGCAACATTCATAAATGATGAAGAACACTAGAGATTGAAATCGCAAATCCTTTGGCTAAAATTGGGAGACATGAATACCTCTTTCTTTCATAAACAAGCTAACACAAGAAGGAAGAAAAACATTGTTAAAAAAATTCATTTGGAGAACGAGAAAAGTATAGAAGAGTTTTCAAAAGTGAATGATGCAACCAAGCAACACTTTGAAGAGTTATACACTCAAGAGAAAAAAGAATAAAATTTTGCAAACACCAGAGAAATGCTAGAACATATATCAAATCTTATAAATAGGGAAGAAAATGTAGTCATTCTTAAAAAAAAAGGAAGAGTAAATAGTGCAAGTTGTTTAGAGTGTAGAACAAGACAAAGCACCGGGGTTTCGCAGTTTTTCCATTCATTTTTTAAAAGTTTTTTGGGACTTAGTGAAATTTGATCTAAAAATGATGTTGAATTACACTTTATAGAAGAAACAAGTTGGTGGAGTGACCAGTTCTACTTTTTTGGCCCTCACCCCTGTTGGGGTCTTATAATCATAGGTAACTCGATTCTTCAACTGCTTATTTAGCGTTTCTCTTGTGATCAAGACATCTGGCTTGCTGGGCTCGGTTGATTCCATCCCCCCCCAATCTGCTTCGTCCGATCCTTCATCACCCTGCTGCATCCTTCATCCATCGTTGCGCCTTTCAGTGCTTAACCCTTCACTTCTTCATCCCTTAACCAAATTTTATCCCTGCATGAATAAACAAGCTTAAGAAAAAATACAATAGGTTAATAATGTTAGTAATTAAATTTAGTACAGTTAGATTTATAAAGCTATGTTAGACTTGTTAATAATTACTTAATTATTGTTTACTTAATAATTAGTAATTAAGTTAGTTGTTTAAAGTTAGTAATTATGTTAGTGTTTGATTAATCAAAAATTAGTTAAAAACAACAAAAAAATAAATAAAACAATATTAACAAGTTAAAGAAAACATATAATTAAAAACAAATTAAAAAAAATAAATATATATATATATATATATTAAACATAAAATAAAATAAAACAAAAAACAAATAATAAAAAACACAAAATAAAAAAAATATTAAAAAACAAAATTAAAAAACCCAAACGAATTATAAAACAAAAATATTAAAATTAAACTATCCTAAGTTTTATCCACTACATTTTCCCAAGCTCGGACCCCCCCCACCCGCACGTCACATCAACACCAAGGGGGTCCGAGAAAGTGGTATTGGGAGGGACACTTGTCACCTCATGGTGAACTCGGACCCCCCCTCCTAATACCACTTAGCATCCCAGGGGGGTTCGAAAACCACCTTCCGCCTTGCAAAACCGCCCCCCCAAATTCACAAAACCGTTTTTTTTTTCCAGTTTTGACTAGTCCACTTCCGGGAAAACAAGGATGAATTTTCAAAATCCGATAGAGGTTTTTGTTTATCATTCGTTGAGTAACAATAACCTCTCCCAGATTTTACACATGTGTCATCAGTTGGGAGAATCAAATCTATCTTTGACCCCTATTGTTTAGGCTTTCATTTTCTCCTGTTTCAGTCATGATTTTGCGGGAGTTGTTTCGGCGAGATGGAAATGAATTGGGAAAAACCGAAAGAGGTTTTTGTCCAACAGATTCTCATATACAATAAAATATTTCAGTTTATACACAGGTGTCACCGTTGAAGAGAAAAAATGTCTGAATGTACCCCTATTCTCAGCAGATTCGACCCCGATTTCAGTTCAGAGATTTTTGGGATTTACTTGTTATTTTCGGCCAGGATGATCGAATTTGATCTCATGAGCCTAAGGATTGTATTTTTTTATTTCTATCTATGCTTAAAATAGAGTAAAGGGGTAGGGGAATTTGTAATAGGAGAAAGTCCCATCTTGTAAATGTTCTCACTGAGTTTCAAGTGACTGTTTGCAAACTAATATGAGACCAGCTGTTCAAGATTCATGTGGTGTCTGAAATGGTGAAGTTTCCTCCTGTTTTTATGTATTTTTTCGTTGTTTATCTTTCTCTGTATTTCTGAGATTCTAATTGTAAAGAAGAAAGTGATGAATATGATTTGTTATTTAGAGCACCATATTTTGACAGTGTTTACAATCTGTATGTTTTCCACTAAGGACAGATTGAAGAATTCTTAAATGCTCCCCAGTCTCTACCTAACCTTACATTCTCTTCCATTTCATAATCCTTTCAAAATTCCAAGATCCATAGTAGTACATCTATCTTGCCCTGTTTCACTCATGTGTGATACTTATGCAAATTGATCACCCAAGCCTTTTGACTCCATTGCCCAATGGCCTTTTCCCTTGCTTTCCCCACCAAACCAATTCAAAAATCCAAACTCTAAACTCATTAGCTAGCCTAATATCTATTAAAACAAAGCTAAATCATATAGAGAGATCCCTCTATGAGCTTAGGAGGGCTAGATCGTTGACTCCAAGTGCTTTTTTGGTTACCTCTGTCAATTTCTCCCTCAGCTTGAGAAATTACGGAGTGCTAACAACCCCCAAGGAGGCAAATCCCGCCATTTTTGCTCATTTTCCACCAATTTATTTATGCAAGTCTGCTTATAAAATTTTATCCAAAATTATTGCAAATAGAATGAAGAAAGTCATGCCAAAATTAATCTCATAAAATTAAGGAGGTTTTATGCAAAAAAACAAAAAGTGGATAATATCATTCTCATACAGGAAGCAATTCATACCAACATTGCAAATAAAGAAAAAGGGGATGATTATGAAAATGGATATGGCAAATGCCTTTGACCGAGTTCGACACTCCTTCCTTTTTTCTGTTTTAAGGAAGTTTAGTTTTGATGAGGAATTCATAGCGTGGATATTGCATCGGATCTCCATGGATAGCTTCTATGATCAATGGAAAGTCCTCCACTTTCTTCAAAACCAAGAGGTGATTACAACAAGGTTGTCCTCTATATCTTCTTCTCTACATAACAATGGTTGAAACTTTAAGTCAAAAACTTGAATATGAAAGAAGTACAGGGAGGATTCAAGGCTAAAGCTTTCCAAGAGGAGTAAAAGAGATCAATCATTCACAATTTGATGATGACACATTGTTGTTGGGTGTGGCCTCAAAAATAATATTTAAAAGGTTCCAAAGGGTTTTAAATAGTTTTTTAAATGCTTCTGGGGGGAAGGTGTCAATATAAAATGTCAAATATATGGATGGAACACCTCAGAGGAATAGTTATATGAAATACCAATAATTCTTTTTTTCCCTAGTGTTGAGTCCTAGACATGTTTCAAATACTTAGGAATGCCAATATGCCTGAGAAATCACACATCACAAGTATGGTAGGTGGGTCCTAAGTAAAATGGAGAAAATAATATAGAAATGGGGAACAAGATGAATAAACTAAATAGGAAAGATAACTTCAATAAAATCCGTTCTCTCTACTTTTCCTATCAATCAATGCGTTGCAATGCTTGCACCAAAACGAATCATGGAGCAGATATCTAGAAACCTAATATCAAGTAGAGACAAGGGAGGGCTTGCTATCAAAGATACGACCCTAATGAATATTTCTATGGGAGATAAAATCCTCTAGAGATTAGCTACAAGAACCCATGAATGGTGGAAGGTTGTCATCCTTAACACATATTTTAGTGGACCACGAAAAATGATGCTTGGAATCTCCCTTGCTAGCCACCAAGTCAACCATTTGGAAGCTTTTCAAATCAACAACACCATTGATTCAATCCAAATTATCCTGGGTACTAGGTAATGGATGATCAATAAATTTATGGTTAGACAATATCCTCGAAAAAAACCCTTTAGAATCTGTAGAGGAATTAAGACCTTTAAAATGACTGTGCATTAGAAATGGCTACCATAAGTTATTAGATATCACAGAGTGGAGTGAAGAAGGAAGATGGAAAGGTTGGAAAATGATCTCCTCCCCGAAAGGACTAGCTGAAAAAGTAAATTTGTTGTTCAAACTACTTGCAGGATGCGCCCCGGTTGATCCCAATATGCCCGATAACTGGGGATGGGGCACAAAATGCTACATCGTAAAGGAATGATACAATGAATTATTTCTAGACTCCCCTTTCCCCCCAAGATCGAGAATATGGCAATGTATTTGACAGGGATAATCTCTTCCTAAAGCAAATGCCTTTTGTTGGGTCATGGTCCATGGAACACTGTAATTGCCGAAAAAGTCCAAAAGTCAAGAATTGAGGGACCTTCCAAATGCATCTTATGTCATGAAATAAACAAAACCATAGACCATATTTTCTTCAACCGTCAATTCTCCAAGCAAGTATGGGGACATACATATTAGATACGTTAGAGAAAGGGTCACCTTCTCGAGCTCTTGGGATGAAATTTTTGTCAGTTGGAAGCAAATCTATTATGGAACTTTAAAAAAAAAATCATCTACAAATGAATTTGGATGGCAATTCCAAATTTTTTCTGTTGGGTGATATGGTTAGCTTTGAATAAGGTGATTTTCCATCAAACATCTCTCTCCTTGGCTAGGGTTGTATCCTTGGCATGTAGCTTGGTTGTGGAAGCTGTTTAGATTCAAGAATTAAATGATCTATCATGGTCGGATACAAACCACAAAGATAGATCATGGGTTAATAGTCTTCTCCATATATGACAAGTGGCCATTCAAAATCATTTGCTTCTAAATATACCCAAGGATAAGTGGAAAATAATAATGGGAGAGTAAGTGTTTGCAAAATGGAGACAGGGAAAAAAAATGCATCCTCTTCTTGGATGGTGCTTCTAAAGATAACCTAGGGGCAGAAAGAGTGGGGATGATTATCTATTACCCTGAAGGAATAGAAAAAACTTCGTTCACATGGGGATTGGGATGATCAACTAATAATCAAACTAAGGCATCGACACTATACATGGGATTGAAATTAATCAACACTAGTTAGTGCAAGGAGGTAATGGTTATAGGAGATCCAGAACTTATAATAAAGGGACTAGGAATCAATATGGATATGGTTAGCATAATCTCGCTAGGACTATCAAGAGAATACGAAGGGAAGACAAACAAAATTCAAGGAGGTGGAATACTACCATGTCTTAAGAAACTTGAATAAAAAAGTAGATACTTTGGCCAATGAATCTTGTGTCCTAGAGCAAGGTGTGTGAAGGAACAATCACATTTTTGAATTAAAAATCCTTCCTTAAAAATTATGATTAGAAATCCAAATTTTTTTGGGAGGCCTCCGCATTCCACTTTTCACAATTACAATAATTTTAAAGTAACTCAATGAGCACAAGTGTCGTTAGTTCAAGGAGTTACCTCAGATAACATCTTTCTCATATCATCCCCCACATACTTCTTATTTGGCACTTGGATGAAGCATGGACAAATTTATTATTTGTCCCTTCGCTTCATCATTAACATAGGTGGGATTTTTCTCTCCCTTATTCATATCCAGGCTCTCATGGAAACCATGGATGTTTTCTTTGGCTTTGATGATGGTGTATACTGTGTGAATCTCCTTCTATGCATACCTTTCTGGGTGTTTGATCTGCGAGGCAGGGCCCTTTTGAATCAAAAGTTTATTCCATGGTTTGGGCACATCGTCAATTTCTTTCTTCTTACTTTGGTGTTTCTTTTGGTGCGTTTCCCGGGTTCAATGGTCTATGTTCAGCTTGGATTTTGGAGCTTTGTTCAAAGCTTTGAATGAATGTTTCTAGATAGATCATGGTTACATTTTGGTGCGACTACAAGCATAACTACAACTGTAATGCATGTGAATTATAGGAGATAAAGAGGCAAATGAGGGTACACGAGTCAGGGATTATGGTTAACAAAAACACCATTACTCACTTGGAAGCTTGGAGTTGTGTGCAAAAGAATGCTTGTGACATGGAAATTATGGTCATCATGGAGGCAATAAAAAATCAATCAAAAGAAATTCAGGAGCTGAGATAGGAGAATAAATATTTCAAACAGACTATAGTAGAATTGATGGATTTTCGAAATATGGCTTAGAATAAGGTGCTCAACTCAGTGGGGTCAATTGCAGAGCATGATGGAACCATTATATATACAATTATATATACAATTGGTCAGAATCATGTGGATACTGAACTCAAACTCTCCTAGATCAATTTTTCTATGCTTTTTAAAGTCTCTTTGCTACTTGTAGATTATGTTAGAATTTACACTTGTACCATTTTTAGGAAAAACACTGGTTTAGCTACTATACTTCTTGTAGGAAGAATGAAAGATTGTATCAGAATAATTATTTTTAGATGCTTTTGAAATATCGATGTATTAAATTGTTATTCATCTTGGTTGTAGCATTTTGTTAATATCAATTCAACTGTTTATGTTATAAAAAAAAAACATGCACACAAATTTCGCAGGTTGTGAAGGATGAAATGACACTATAATTTTTTTAAAAGTTTATCATCAAGGTGTTCCATGAGGTATTGATTTTGACCAAGTCCAATCCCTTCGAGTTTTCTAATTTATAAATGCATGCCTTCATTGAAAAATTTGCCTCAAGGTAAAATCTTAATAAAAAAATATATAGTTATAAATCTTGAGAGAGTAAAAGTTATGTTAAAGGCTTGATTCATAAGAAGAAAACCTTTAAACATAGGAGATCTTCAAGTTGAAAAGAATATTTTGCAAATGAATTAGGTATGAAAAATGAAATTGTAGTAAATGCAAATTATTTGTAAAATAATATTGTAAGAGTGTCTAAAGATAAATCATGAACCTATTTTGGCATATCAACTAAGATGGATGCTTGGTAGGAATTCATTTAGGCATATCAACAAAGATGGATGGTTGGTAGGTAGGTAGAAGCTTATTAATAGCTAGTAATTGAATTGAGTTTGCATAATTGATTATATACATATAAAATTTAACAATGGTCCTTATTTAGTTGGAATTGTACAGCACGCGAGGTGTAACAATTTTAAGTTGATGTAGAATATCATTTTTTAAAATCAAATGTTGTTAATTGTATCTTTATATTTGTTAATGATTTTGAATTATTATTAACATTTTCTGTAAAGCATTGTTTATAACAAATAATCTTAGAGGACTAGGTTAGTTTCATACCACTTTTATATAGAGAACATTAGTTATTGATTTGTGAGAACCTTAAAAGTTATTTTTTTTGAAGTCGGATTTATTCACTATTTTTATTCCCATTTCAAAAAGTGGTGCCATTGGCAACACCCTTTTTCTAAGGGTTAAAATTACCACCTTTTGCAACCATGGTTGACAAACTCATAATATCGTCCACAAAAGATTTAAAATCAACCCCCAAATAAAAAAGTGATGCTAACAACACCATTTTTTTTGAGGTTAAAATTGCAACTACTTTGAAACTATGGACTTAACTATTGGTACCATTGCAACCAAAACTTTAAATCACCCCCCAAATTGAAAATGGTTCTTCCAATAGCACCTCTCTTTTCTTTCGCGGTGAAATTCACAATTATTTTTGAAATCACGGTCTTGGAAACTAGTATCCTTGTAACAAAAATCTTAAAATCAATTCACAAATAAAAAAGAGGTGATATGAGTAGAGATTTATTTTTATTTTCCTAGCTTAAAATTACAACAATTTTAAAATTGTGGCGTAAAATCTTGGTATTGTTGCAAACAAAATCATAAAAAGTGAAAATCATTAAAAAGATGGGGGAATAGAAAAAAAAAAGAGGGAAAAAACATGAAAAAAACAAAAAAACAAAAAACAAAAAAAAAACTATAACTTTTTATAAATTAAAATTAAAAAAAAACAACCCCCGGAGATGTAGGGTAGTTGGTGATGGAGTGTACTATTAAGACACTTTGTTATGTGAAGTCACTGGTTCGAAATCTCAGCTAACCTTGTGTGTCGCCTAGGGGGGCATCATGGGCACACCTAGAGGTTATAATGGTACAATAGTCAGATAACATGACCCTGTGTCACATGAGTACATGCCCAACTAGTAGTTGATTCTGCCAAAAACAATGAAATACAAATTAATTAAAAGACACCATTGAAAAACAAAATTCCCAAAAAAATTTAAAAGAAATAATAATAATAAAGTAAAAAAAATGATTAAAAAATAAAAAAAGCACAATTCCATGGGGTGATTCTCCGAATCGTCCTCCAAGTCTCCACCCACTTTGCCCCCTATTAACCCTTACACCCCTCCCAAATCCCCTTACTCATTGATTAAATCCGTTCCTTTAAATGATGGATGGAGGGTTTGGGAAGGGCAAAAGGGGTGGACATAGAAGAGAGAGAGAGAGAACATGAGTAAAGTTGGGAGGCGATTTTAGGAATCATGTTCTTATTATATATATATATTCTTTTTGTTGTGTTTTTTTAAAATAAATTTTGTCTTATTTATTTATTATTTTTTAAAAGGTTTTTGATTCATCTTTTAAAATTGTTTTTAAATGATATATATATATAAACCTTGTACAATAAATTACTGCAAATAGATTCTTAATAAAAATAGAAAAGATACAATGACACACACACACACATACATTACATAGAGGTTTTACCCTGGAAACTCAAACCGAGAAAACCAACAACCTGTTTAGAGACGCACCTCTAATATTCTATTCATGTTATGTATTCATTGTTTACAATATATATATATATATATATATCTAGAGTTTGTGAATAAGGAGAAATTGGATGACATAGAGCTCTTGAATGTTGCATTGAATGGTTTTCCCAAGTATTGGGAACCATTTCTCAAGGGAGTGTACAGTCGAGAAAAATTCCTAGATTAATAGAGGCTTTGGGATTCAGGAGGAGTCTAAAAGAAACAAGCAGGGAAGTAGTGATGTGATTCTCTGTAAGACAAGGAAGGGAAAACATAAGGGTTCCAACAAGAAGGTGTTGTGGGGTATTCTACCCTACGGACTAGCAAGCTAGGGTTTTAAACTTGCATGCAGATCATGACCCTTCATAAGATACTTTTAACCTCCTACCCAAACCTATAACCCTTTTTCTTAGGCAAACAATGGAAGAATCAACTAACCTTCTTATCGACGGTTGAAGTAGATCCTCCGTTGAGCTGTTATCTCCTTGCTGCTGCTGCTCCTTCCACAAAGCGATCCTGCAATTAAGATAAAACTACGCATGCATGCTACTAATATACTAGAGGGTTAGAGATTAAACACAAATCAAATAACATAGATAAGACTCATGTATTTGGGACGGGGAAAGCATATTTTTCATTAATCTCAATATGAACCAACTTACAATGATTTCTAAGACCAGCCACCGTTCCTCGATCCTGATCCCGGGCTCCTCCTCTTCTTTTGTCCTCCAACTGCTGTTG
>SNQJ01S0023248.1:270403-305806 GCA_010110895.2 Picea sitchensis | reverse complement strand
AAGCATTCATAAAAAAAACAATAGAAAAATTACACACCAATGAGAAGAAAAACTAAAAATAAAATAAAATTACGTGACAACATTTTCTGTGTTGTTTAGATGAGAAAACACCAGTGATATTTTTTTTACGCACCATAGTTTTTAAATTTTAAGAAAATAGTAAAAAATTATGGCTTTATTGGTGCTCATTGGACAGAAACACACCGATACGTTTCTGTCAAATGATGCACCGGAAAATCAGAAAACGTTTTCTAAAAAAAACCGTCAAATCGGAAACTGTTTACAAAAATAAAAAAAAATTCAGAAGGCCGACTACATTTGGGATCCGATGCAATAAGTGGTCCCTTTGCATCACATGCCAAACACTTATATATAGAAAAACAAACCCATTATATCTAAAATGCCTAAAACAAAAAGCCCTAATTCTGAAGTGATAGACGGAGTTAAACCCTAGGGTGAAATTTTGCATTCACGTAAGCAAAAAAAACAAGGGTTTAAGGTAAGTATGATTTTTTTTCTTTTTTTTCTTTTTAATTAAAATCCAAATAGGAATACGATTTGTAAATTTTTTTATTATCAAAATCAACAGAAAAATTTAAAATTTATACTATGTAGGGTTTTGAGTGAATGACCATACCCTTCAAATTTTGATTTTCTGAATATTTTTATTGTTCCAAAGTATTCTTCTACTCCATAGTGCTCTCTGGTATGTCTCTCTTCCAAATATGTCTCTTGTAAATTTTAACAAAATAATGAAAATATTGAATACCTTCTTAATATTTAAAAAACTTAATGAAAAAAGGTTTAGAGTGAATCACCATACCCTTCAAATTCTCACATTCTGAATAATATTTTGGTTCCAAAGTATTCTTCTCCTCCATAGTATTCCTTCGTATGTCTCTCTTGAAAGTCTCTCCCCTGCAAATTTTTGTAAAATAATGAAATAATGAAAAACTTTTTAGTATTTAAAGGACTTTATGAAATTCAATTCCCGCTATTTTTTTAATTTAAAAAAAAATCGTGTTTTTATTTTATTTAATTTTTTGGCACGCCGGTGCGTTTATGTAAGACACTTCAGTGCTTCCATATTACATTATGCACTGGTTCGTCTATATTATATGACGCACCGATAACATATAATTTTTTTTTATTAAAAAAATCTTGAAACATGGTGTGGTTAATTTTTCAATGCACCGATGCTTATTATTAATATGCGCACCTCTCCTAGATAGACCAGTGATAAAATAAATATCCTTCTCAGTGGGATGGTACCACTGATGAGGACCGACTCTGAATTCTTGTTGTTGGTCATTGCATCAACAGATCAGTTACGCAAGAAAGACATAATTCCCTTTCAGGGATGTAGCCTCCTCGTAGTACTTGAGGAGGCCTACATTCCTCAAAAGGAACCACATAGCTACAGTACTAGGCCAAGGGTACAAATCCCTCTCCCTCTCTTTGGCCTCCCACTCCCGAACCATATTGTATTGGTCCACTCTCTGTTGCTGCTCCTTCATGCACTAACGTCTTTGCATAATTAACATATAAATTACATCAACATCATACATAAAAATATAACTTTTTTTCAATAAATGAGAAATTTATTTCAAAATATGCAAACATAAATTTTGTTCAAAAAAACAAAAAATTAACCTTCAATGCACCTGTAAAATAGTAACGCACTGCCCATGGTGCACGCACATATCTTATGCACCGCATGCAAAATGTAATTTATTTTAGGGGGTGCGTAGTAATTATCAACGCACTAGTGCGCCCCATTGTATACAACACACTGCGAAAGCACGGTGCATCTAGATACTACAACTCCCCGATGCGTTTAGAAATTATGATGGCCCAGTGCATTCCATTCATTATGACACACCACTTAAAATAGACACTCATTTTAAATGGTGCACCATATCCATGATTGCACACCGGTTCGTTCTATATAATCCACGCACCGATTGAGAAACAAAATAATTTTCACTATGCATAGTTTATTGTGTATGCATTGGTGCGTTAAATATCAAGGACGCACCGCTCGAACAACTATATATTTTCAACGATGCATATATTTTTATGAATGCACTGGTGCGTTCACTATAAACAACACACCGTTTAATGGAACCTATTATTTTCGATGGTGCGTCATTTATTATGAACACACCGGTGTGTTCATTATAAACAATGCACCAATGCATTTATTATAAATGCACCGTCGAAAATAAATAGTTTCCATTAAATTATGCATATAATTTTATGAATGCACCGATGCGTTCACTATATACAACACACTGCTTAATGGAAACTATTTATTTTCGATGATGCATCGCTTATTGTGAACACATCGGTGTGTCGTTTATAAGTACGCACCGATGCGTTCCATATTACGATGCACCAACAAAAGAACTATATATTTTCAGTGCACCTTGTAAAATGTATAGGGTGCAATGAGCATGGTACGAGCTGAATGGATTGAACGCACCATGCAGAAAAATAAATAAATTGAAAAACAATGAAAATTTTACTCAATTTCACAATTTAACTCGGTAAAAATACAATGTAAAAAGAAATAAAGAATTTACTTGGACATTTTCTCGTCGAGGAGGCATGGTTTGGATGTAGTGAAAAAAAAATTCCCACCGTATGGAAAAATTGGAATCCCATGAACCGAGCACCAAATGGAAACAAAGAAAGCAACAAAAGCACTGATGATAGTGCACTTCAGTTGGGAAAAGGTGGCACCGGTGCTTGAGAGCTTCTTTGCACTAGAAATGGTAAAATTGTTTTTTTACCGTCGATTTATTTTTTATTTATCGTTGTTCCAGTGCACTGGCGTTAAATACACCAGTGCTCACCACTGCAAACAACGCATCGTTATTTTTAAAAAATCTTTTGATGGTGCACCATATGGAATGTACCAGTGTTCCCAGAGGACAAAGGCACACTGTTATGCATTTAAAAAAAATGCAAAGACTGTGCACCTATTTTTTACACACTGATGCACCTGTTTCGTGCACAATGGTGCTTGCGAGCTTCTTTTATATGATGTGCACCATTTTTTTTTATTTTTTTAAAATAAATATGCAATGGTGCACCATTGTCTATTCACACCGGTGCGTTGATTTTTGGTGGCACACCGCTGTAAATAGTGCATTGTTATTTTTTTAAAAAACCTTGCGATGGTGCACTAGTTTGGAATGCACCAGCGCACCCAATGGACAACAATGCACCAATATGTAGTTTTAAAAGGAAAAACATGAAGACGATGCACCTGTTTGTTGCACACTGGTGCGCCCATTGCGTGTGCACCGATACTCACAAGATTCTTTTATATGATGCACATTGTTGTTTTCTATTTTTTTTTAAATAACTTTGCAACGATGCACCATTGTCTATTAGCACCAGTGCGCTTATTTCTGGTGGTGCACCAGTGCAATATAGTCTTATAAATAGACTGTTAAAAAAACTTTTGCTAAAACATCTGCCAACGCACCTCCACTACAAATAGATTTTTGGGCTATTTTTATAGGGGTTTCCATAAAAACCTCTGCTATAGGGTCTTTTCCTTGTAGTGAGTTGATAGTCTCATATGACCCTCAACAGACTGGGGTTGTGGAGAGAAATAATTAGTCCATCATCAATTTTTCCAGGGCTATGATACATAACCATGAGTTGCCTATGTTTCTTTAGGGAGAGGCGTGTAATGTGACAATATATGTGCAGAACAAGATTACTCACAGGATATTTGGAGACAATAATCCAATGGAGGCATTCTCAGGGGTAAATCTAGAGATGGGACATTTAAATATCTTTGGTTGTCCAGTCTATATCCTTGTGCCAGTGGAGAAGAGGACGAAGATGGAGCCTTCAGGGTAGAAGGGTATATTTTTAGGGTACAATGAGACCTCAAAGTCTTACATGATCCTAATACATACATAGAGGAAGATAATTGTGAGTAGAGATGTTAAATTTGAGGAGAACTAAGCATCTAGGAGATCTTGAGAGTCATCAACAATGATAGAGGACAAGGAGCAATAAGTTATGAAGGATGTGAAACAATAAACAACTTTTAGTTCAGTGAGTCAAAATTCAGGTGGGGAGGAGGAGTTATCCCCTTCCATTTCTATCAGGAGACCTAAATGGCTATTAAAGACATTGAGGGATGCTAGTGAGGCTTCTAGGAGTGTTGTTAGAGAGCACAAACCTCTGAAAACATTTTTGAACTATATGGTGCTTATGAGTAGCATCATTGATGCTGAGCCTTCTAGTTTTGCGGAAGCATCAAATCAATAGGTTTGGAAAGATTCCATATTAGAGGAGTACACCTCTATAATGAGGAATGATGTTTGGGACATAGTGTTGAGATTGGAGGGGAATTGAGTTGTGAGTTCCAGGTGGCTCTACAATATCAAGCATGTTGTAGATGGTAGCATTGATAATTTCAAGGCGAGGTTCATGGTGAGAGGGTTCTCCTAGAGAGAGGGAGTGGTCTACGAGGGAAAATTTTCTGTAGTCTCCAGGTATGCTTCTATTCGAGCTATTATTTATATTGCTTCAATTATGAGGTGGAGGATTCACTAGATGGATGTGAAGAAAAAATTCCTATATAGAGAAACCTCTAGGATTTGAGGTACATTGGAGGGAGTCTCATGTGTGTAGGCTTAATAAATCCTTGTACTAACACAAACAGGTACCCAGGGTGTGGTATTCCAAGATTGATGGATACTTGCAGAGTATGGGATTTATGAAGAGTGAGGAATATGCTAAATTGTACTTCATACTTATTAGGTCTGATCCACTCATCTTGGTATTGTACATGGATGATTTGTTTCTCATAGATGCAAGGGAGCTTATTGCAGGGTGCAAAGAATATTTAGCTACATAGTTTGAGATGAAGGACATTGTCTTAATGCATTATTTCTTGGAGTTATAGGTATGATAAATATCGAGAGATATATTACTTGGTCAAGGGAAGTATGCAATGGAGATCTTCAAGAGATTCAGGATGGAGGAATGTAGACCGATGACTACACCTATGGAAACCAATTTGAATAAGGTTTTCACTTTAGATTCAGAGTTGGTGGATCCCAGGATGTACATGTAGCTAATAGGCTCCTTGATGTATTTGGTCAACACTAGGCTAGATATATGTTTTACTCTGAATATCTTGATTCAGTTCATGGTGGAGCCGAGGTAGGTGCATTGGATAACAACGAAACATGTGCTTAGGTACTTGAGAGGTACAATGGATTATGGGTTGAGGTATCTTGGAGGTGATAGAGTGAGACTGCAGGGATATTTAGACTCATATTGGGTAGGGAGTGCAATAGATAGAAAGAGCACCTTGAGGTGTTACTTCAACTTGGGATAAACGATGATTACATGGTTCAACATGAAGCATGCTTATATAGCACTTAGTTCAGCAGAGGTAGAGTATATGGAAATGGGTATGGATAACTGTGAAACCATTTTTATTTGCAAATTTATTACAAGTTTATTTTATTAGGAGTTGGGGCCTATGATGATACACTGTGATAATTAGAGTTGTATAAAAATATTTGAGAATCTAGTATTCCTTGACAGGTCCAAGCATATAGAGATCGGATACCACTTCATATAAGATAAGATCTAAAAGGGAGCAATGAAGCTTCAATATGTTTCCACAGATAAGCAGGTTGCATATATTATGACCAAACCCTTGGTTAAAGTGAAGTTTGTCTTCTTTAGGGACAAACTTGGAGTGGTGTAGAATACCTTCCTCAAGAAGAGGGAGTGTTGATGTTGGTAGCATCATACAAGTAATTCCACATAGGTCTAAGTGTCTAGACGTGTAGAATTCATCCAAATATTTCTACCTTGGTAATTTACTTTAATTAAATGAATTATTAATGTAAAGTTCTTTTATTAGTTAGTTTAGTTTTATTTAAGGAAATTCTAAAATCAACATCAGGGAATTAAATAACAAGCATTGATGTCAAGAGAGGTGAGAAGTAATGTAATACCCCTAGGTTGAACCCCAATTTAAAATGTACATATAGGAAGGTGAACCATTCCATTTGGGCCAAAGCACCATTCTAAATATGTTTTGAGGCCAGAGTGTCTGTGTGTTTATTAGGATGGAGAGACTAAAATGCTAAAAGAACAACAAACATATCATTGTACTATGTAATCACACTCCTATTATTNTCACTCCTACACAATTACCATAGAAAAAGAGTATGGGGGGGGGATAGAACTCCACTAGAAGGGAAAGGGGGGCTAAGCCAAGGGGGATTAAGACGAAGGGAATATTATATTAATATTTCCTAAAGTTTATGTTATGTGATATTTTATACTATGTTACCAAGGATGGGGAACATATAACTAAGTGGGGTCAAGTAGGGACAAGGCAGTTCCCAACATGACAAGTTTCAAGTTGGGAACATGCATATTTAAAGTAAAAACTTAGTACATTTTCCCATCATTATCTCATTATTCTATCATCCACTCTTTCCATACGTACACTCTACCATCCATCAACCATACCTATACTTTGGAAGCTTTGGATATTTTAGTAACCAACAAACCTAGGTAATTGGAGTTGAAGAAGAAGGTTATCAATCCTGTGTGCTTTCTGAAGAGGTGAGTTGTCAGGCCCATGAGCATTCTCTCTAGGTGAGCGGACTGTTAGGAATTGTTTCCCTATGTGCCAAACTATAGTTACAAAGCTCTGAGACTTCCTGTCCATCCTGTTTCTAAAGCTACAAAAGGAAGTGGGTCAGCTGATGGACTATTGAGTAGAGAAGGGGCACACTTCCTGGGGTGGGACAGGTTGTGGGGAATGAGAGGTTGTAGGCTAGTTGCTAGATTTGGCACCTTAGTTTGAGTATTTATACTATTTGATAGACCATAGACTAACTTAGGATTCCTTTTCCCTTGTGTATTTTAGCCCTAGCTCGGGAGTGACCTGCTACTGATAGTTTATGAGCAATAGAGTCTATGGTCGAGAGGAAAGTTTGAGGTCTGCACGCAGTTAGTGCTTTATAAAAAAGATAAGTTCCTTCTATGTGTTTGATTTAATTACTATGTGATGCTTTATATATTTTTTGTTACGGGTTTTCACTGTTTTAAGTATGATTAAGTTTAAAATACTGTTACAATTGCATAGAACTACATAATTCTAATCATATGCAAGGCATACTTTTAATTAAATTTGTATAAGAGAGTCGAAATTTTGTGTGGAATGGCCCATATTGGTGTTGGGGATGCTACAATGTGGTATTAGAGATCCAATTTCGACACTGAGTCTGCATGGGCCAGATAACAAAGTGTTGAAGACAAATTTTGAAGAAAATTAATTTTCAGAGGATGTCTGTAACATGTTTGACAAAATTATCACAATGAAATTGGGAAGAATTCTTGGGAAATTTCATGAGTAATTGAAGGAATTGAGCCCATGGATTAAAAATCATCAAATTTTTATTGTAGTCTGAGAAAATTCAGGCCTGTAGATGGCCAAATTTCAAATTTACAGAGGCAGCCATGGTGAAATTGGTAAAATCCTCGATTTCGGAAATGAATTAAAGAAAATTCATGCCCAGTATTGTCAGCTGACCACACATGAAGGTAATTGGTAGTTACATAGTTTATTTGGTGCTTATTGGGATTTTAATTAGTTGAATTGGGAATTCACAGAGCGCCCATGGTGAAATTGGGTGAAATTGGGCAAAAACCCCAATTTCCGCAGTGGAATTCATAGGGAATTTGACATGAAGGAGTCAAATTTAAAGAGAAGGGGTCAAATTGACGCTTAAATGCTCGAAATTGGATGTAATAAGTTATTTTCAGAGTGTCAATGGTGGTCGAGGAAGAATTACAAAATTATGCATTTTTGAGCATTTTTGAAAAATTCGTAATTTTTGGCAAAATTGGGAAAAATGAGATTTTTTTCCTTACAGTGACGTCATCATGACATGGAGGCCATGTGTCAGATGACATGGAAGAGGGGTGATGTGTACTTCCATGGTGGAAATACATGGTAGGTGGAAGGTGATGTGGAACCGTGGTGGCGGGTTGCCTGCCTGACCTGCGAAACCATGTTTTAGGACCCACAAAACCCTGATTTCGGGGGGGTGCCCTGGTGGTTTTGGAAACCACCAAGGGGTGGGGGGAGAAATCCATGAGAATTTTTCATGTCACAAATTTAAAACTGGTGGATTTACATTTCAGACCCTCCCCCCTCCCACCCTCTGTTAATGGTTGGTAGGTCATGGGGGGGGGATGCAATAGTTACCGTTGATCATCATTGACTCCGTCCGATCTTCCACTTTGGGAAAGAGGCCAAGGAAACAACCTATGAAATATTGGGGTTTTGAGGAAGATCACATGTAAAAATATTTCCCTCATAGTGGTGAAAAAGTGAGGACTGTTCAAAATGTACAACATGTTGATACAATTGAGAACATGGGAAAGAGAATGTCAATGATATATGCATCCTTGGACAACAAGAAAGCTAAGTTTCAATCCCACATGATTGAAGTAGAAGGTAAGATCAATGACCAAACTATTTCTATTTTGATTGATTCAGGAGCTAGTCATAGTTATATAGATCCTAAGTTGGTGGAAAGATTTCATTTGCCAAGAAGAAAACTTGGGAAATCTTGGTTGGCTCAGTTAGCTACGGGAGATAAGAGAATAATTAATGAGATGATTAAGGAATTTCCAATGGACATGAATGGACTAAACACAATGGAAAATTTGAATATCATACCTTTGGGCTCATATGATTGCCTAATTAGTATGGATTGGCTGGACAAGCATCATGTTGTCCTAGACTGCTATAACAAGACATTTACTTGATTGGATGAGGAAGGAAGCTTGATAACATTTGAAGGTATTCCAAGGGCATTAACTATCAAAGAAGTTTCAATCTTGCAACTAAAGAAAATCTTTAGGAAAGGTTGCCAAATATTTGTAGCACATATGGAGGAGTAAGCTAAAGATAAAGTGCCAAATATTGAAGAATTTAAAGTCTTAAAATAATTTGAGGATGTGTTTAAATAGATACTGGGTTTGCCACCAAAGAGAGATATTTATTTCTCTATCAATTTGATGCCTAGAGCACCCCCAATATCCAAGACTCCTTATAGGATGACTACACCAGAGTTGAAGGAAATACAAATGCAGCTCGAGGATTTTTTGAAGAAGGGGTATATACACCCAAGTGTGTCACTGTTGATCCATTTTTTGATCAATCTAGTATGATTTATTTTACACTTTTCTTTGCCTACTTTTCTCTCTTCCCTTACATAAAAATATTTCCAAGCACGTAGTCATTTTATGAAATGTGGATGTGGAGCTGCATAACAATTCTTAAACTCTCTTTTAATTACCCAGGTCTGCAACCTCACAATCACCAAAAAACTTTACTTTATTTCCTTTTCCATTTTCTTTTGATACTTAGTCAATTTCAAGCGATGCGGATGCAGAGCTACTTACCATCCCTTGACGTTTTTTTTAGGTCCCCACCTCCACAAGTCTGCATTCACTTTCCACTTTCCACTTATTTTCATACTTAGCCATATTTCTCATTACAAAGAATATTTCCTTACTCCCCATCACTTTTCTATTGCTAGTAGGTTCGCACGTTTACAAGTCCACATTTCTCCCAACACTTAACCATATTAGCAATTTCAATGCGGGTATTGTCACCCTTTCCCGAAGATTGTTTCAAAAGCATTTATGTACACAACCCCACAACCCCATGACTCTGTGTTATACTCTTATCATTTCCCATACATAATTTTACACCTCCATACTTAACACTTTTTTTCCAGCATACCATCACATCAACATTTCCCATCAAATTAATTACCCCTTCCACATTATCCACCACTCATAAAAGCATAATGCCATTATTAATGCATAATGCATCGATTAAGGGTCACAATAAATCCAAGTCCCATGATAATTGATTAAATTTAAAGCATGATGCATGATATATTGAGTTACCAAGGGAGTACGTAGTGAGAATTTAAATAAAATAAAAAATCCAACATGTAAGTATTGACAATAATGCCACCTTTGTAAAAAGTAGAAAAGATGTCAAGTAAGAAGAAGGAAGCATTTTTTGGAAATACATTGAACACACTGGGTCATGAAGATCAACAGCTCCATTGGTCTGGGGCATACAAGTACTACAAGTCTCTTCCTCCAGTTGAGAAGAAGACAAACATAATCTGGACCTCAGGAATAGCATTGGCAGGATGTGTTCCATAAGTAACTAATATGAATTTAGAGATTATTCAATGGTGTGCAGATAAATTTGTTTCTGAATGAATAATAATTCAAATTCAAGGTCATCAACCCATTTCTCTAGCTCCTTCAACATTTTATAAAATTCTATGACTCCCTGCACCAACTATGCAATTCAAAAGATAGGAAGCTGATGAATTTTTGAAGCAACATAAGAGAGGGAACATGCTATTGAGAAACTATTTGGAAGATACAACCTATAACCCTAGTACTTCTAGAATCGAGATAAACTTTCTAAAATACCTGCACAAAGAATTTTCTTAGTTTTTTTCCTACATTCTCAATTTGGAAACTACTATGTTTGTAAAAAGAAATGTTACATATTCTATGCATTATGACCTGCATGAAAAAACTATCATCGATTGGGTTTATCTCCTCTCAAACAAAATTTCTTTCCAATTGAATAACCTCAAAATACCCATAAATTCTATATGGTTTCTTACATCATATTTGCCATTTCTTATGGCCATGCTTTTGAAGATTTGCCTCAGGAAAAACATGTGTATTTTAAGTTAGAAACATTTTATGTGTGGTATTCAATTTTATAAAGACATAAATCCCAATATAGTTTCTACCTAATTCACAACAATTTCATCTAAGATTTCAAAAGGTTAATATTTGGATAGAGCACATCAAGGCTATCCTTAGAGGCGACTTCCTTCCTCACTGGAAAAGGGATTTATGAGTTGTCCAAAGAACTCACTGTAATTAGAATATTTGGTAGTAAGGAGAAACCTTTCCTTTTACCATTTTATACATCAGATAAACTCTTTGTTGGATAAGTATGTAGGAAATACAAAAATTATGACCGTTTCTTCCATGACAAAATGAAAAGACAGTTTATACCCCTACCATAGAAAATTGGGGATTGCATTGTTAAACATATAACTCACTTGAATGAGTTGGCATGACATAATGAACATATGGGTTTGAAGGAAGCCAAAATTGTTGAAGGTTTTTACCCAGATAAAAAATTCACTACAAATATGCATTTAGTGCGGTATTCTTCACACTTCATCAGAGTTGAACAATTTTAAAAAGGCGGAAAAGATAATTTGGATCTTCAGGAACTAGCGGCGTACCAAAATTCAAACAATTATGGAGAAGTAAATCATGAAAATGAGATATACAAACAACATGACAGAGAAAAAACAAATAAAAACCCTAACTCGCCGACAACGTCTCAAAGAATCACTCCATATAGAATGAAGAGCAGAACCAGTGGGATGGACATTAGAAAAACACTAGTTGGAGGCTTAGATGACGATGGAGATAAAAATCCACCAAGGAAAATCCTTGAGAAAACACATGTTGCATACACTCCTGTAAAAATAAAAAGAAACTTATCATCAATGGAAATAAACACATTAGAGGTCCAGGAAAGTCCCCATGCGATGGACATGGACAAGATCATTGAAGAACCTGACTAGTCTGTGCAAATGCTATTAGAGACGAGAGAAATAGTTAATGCCATTATGTCTCAGGATCCTGAGATATTTGAATAGGAATCCATCACTCTACACTACACGATTTACAATCATGAAACCAAAAACATTATTGCTAGAAAAAGTTAATACCAAGACTAAGAAGTCATCTAGACGATCAAAATATTTGATTTACTTGGATGGAGTAGCACCATCCAAAATTGAAAACTTTCATGGAGCTACTGGAGATGCATTAAAACAATCAATTGACAAAATGGAAATAGAGAATTTGGAACTAAAGAAAAGGGTAAAATAATTAGAAGTTGCTTTGGTACTAACACCATTGTTTCCATAACCTTTAAGTTCTATGCAACCTATACTTGAATTGGAGGATATCCCCGAAAGAAGGACGAAATAAAAAGGTTCATCGAGTTTATTGCAGGCCATAGGAAATACAAAGGTTAATCAAGTTTGGTGATTCCATACAAAAAATAGTTGATTAATTAAGGAAATTTGGGAGCTTGCCCAAAGTATTGCTAGATTTTCCTCCAGAATAGAGAATTTCAAAGAATATCTTCAGAATGATTTGGAAAATGATGAAGGATTTTTCAAGGAAGCCATAAACACATCTTCTGCGAAAGTCTCAAGTTTAAATGAATCCTGGAGAAAGGAACATAAACTTCCTTTGCCTTACCGCATGAAGTAGATTATTGCATGTTAGTTAAGGAGAATTAAAGAGTTAAGAGAAATGATAAATGAAACCTAGGCCCTAAGGAATATAAATAGTGATCTATTTCTTAAAATTGTTAGTCTTACCAATGAATTAAATGGTCCTAATTTATTGATGGATACCATGATATCAACCAAAGAATATTTAATGGGACAACTTAAAGCACTAAAATTTCCTTGGGCTAATGAATTTACTGAAACCATAGAATTTTATGAGGATGAAGTTGAAATATGGTTAGTTCGGTATATCAATAGAAATTATGAGGTGGATGACAAATTGCATCAATGAGATCTATATTTAAGGGAATTTGAAAGCCAACTATTTGAGATTAAAACTAAACAAGAAATTATTGTAGAACCTTTAAGATAATACATTGAGGAGTGGTTGAACAAGGCATTAATCAAAGTTATTGAATCATAAAATAAAGAAACAGTTAGAGAAGTTGTGCCACTTCAACATCAACATGTACCTGTAAAGGACCCAACTGTAAGCAAGTAAAAGAGATTTTTTTTTCCATTACAGTGAGTCGAACATAAACTTTGTCCTTTCAGTTTTTCCTCAGTCCATTTTCTGCTACAATTATTTGTCATATTGTCTTTATCTTCTTGGTATTTTGTGGGATTTAGGATGATTCTTGGTTGCTCGTCTTTCAATCTTCCAGGTCTTTTCATTTTATGGTCCATGGGAGCCAATCCCAATCCTCTTTGAAGGGCGAATGCATTTTTATTTTCTTTAAAGACATTTACTTTTGGAATTAAAGACTCATTATTATTTTTGAGACTCCAAGAGAGATACTCGGGATATTAAATTACTGTATTCTCAAAGACTTTGATGATAAGATTGATCTACCAAATGTTTTATCTATCATAATATTTTTGGCACTTTATGGAATGAAAATTTAAAGATATATTTTATTTGTAGTCCATTCCATGTTCTCTCTATTTGTGGTATCGTTAAATTTTATGATGAATGTTGTGTTGGATATATCCGTGCTTTATATTATGTATGAATTCTAGATATTCAAATTGTAAATATTGTACATATGAGTTTATTTTAAAACACCTGGTTCCAAATATCACATGTTGTTTTCCTTGAATGTGAATGTAAATACAAAGTCTGGTCCTTCTCAGATTTTATTTTGTTTCATTTTATTTTCTTGGAATCATAAGAACAAGAGGAGTACCACTCTAAAAAAACAAGGGGATTCATATCCTCATGAGGTTGACCTTAAGATCATAAAACAATATGTTATATAAACAATCACCTTGGGG
Source organism: Picea sitchensis (assembly GCA_010110895.2). Classification (NCBI taxonomy): domain Eukaryota; kingdom Viridiplantae; phylum Streptophyta; class Pinopsida; order Pinales; family Pinaceae; genus Picea; species Picea sitchensis. Next base: position 292,085 of record SNQJ01S0023248.1, on the reverse strand, counting down.
TGCCCCAATATTATTTGTGAAGAAGAAGGATGGAACCTTGAGGTTATGCATTGACTTCAGGTAGTTCAATAAGGTGACTATGAAGAAAAAGTATCATTGTTCAATGATAAATGATCTTTTTGATCAGCTGAAGGATGCAAATATATTATCCAATATTGACCTCATATCAGGTTATCATCAGGTGAGAATTGAAGAAAAATACATCAACAAGACAACCTTTAGAACGAGATATGGCCATTATGGTTTTACAATGGTACCATTTGGATTGTCAAATGCAGGAGTTGTCTTCATGTTTTTGATGAATGCTATTTTCAGAAATTACTTGGATAAGTTTGTCATTGTCTTCTTGGATGACATAGTTATCTACTCTAAGCTTGAAGAAGAGGATGAGAAACACTTGCGGATGGTGCTACAAGTATTGAGGGAGCATCACTTGTATGCAAAGTTGAGAAAGTGTTCATTTTATCAAAGGAAGATACATTATTTGGGCCATATAATTTTAGAGGAAGGGATAATAGTGGATCTAGAAAAGATAAGATCCATTGAGGGATGGTCAGTGCCAAAAGATTTCTCAGAAGTGAGATCATTTAGGGGCTTGTTGGGTATTATAGGATATTTATTGAGGTCTTTTCAAAGATTGCACACCCAATTACATCATTGCAAAATAAGGGTGTCATATTTGAATGGACCCTTGATTGTGAAAGAAGTTTTCAACACTTGACGAATTGGCTGACAAGTGCACCAATTTTGAGGATTTTTGATCCAAATGAAGATTTCATTGTATGTAATGATGCATGCAAGGAAGGGCTTGGCGGAGTCCTTAGTCAAAATGGGCATATGATATGCTACGAGTCCAAAAAGTTGAAAGAGAATGAGAGACACTATGCCACTCATGATTTGGAATTATCAGGCATAGTTCATGCCTTGAATATGTGGAGGAACTATGTCATGGGAAGGATATTTGAGTTGAGGACAGACCATAGTGATCTGAAATATTTGTTTGGAAAACCAAATTTGAATGCCAGACAAAGTAGATGGTTGGAATTCCTCAGTGAGTATGACTTTGATATAAATCATATCAAAGGTAAGGAGAACAAGGTGGCCGATCCACTCAACAAGAGGGTGCATGAGATGAATGCTACAACCATTAGCATTTATAAATATGATTTGAAAGACATAATTTTGGAAGCTGTAAAATCAAATCAGTTTTATATGGAAACAAGAGAAAAATTAGAACAAGGTAATAATCAACAAAAAATTCAATATTATGAGCTAAAGGAGGATGAAATCCTCATGTACAGGGGAAATGTTTATGTGCCTAATTCTCAGGACTTGAAAAATCTAGTACTAAGAGAAATGCACAATGTTCCTTATGTTGGGCACCCAAGGTACCATAAAACAATTGCAGCTATCAAGAGCCAATATTTTTGGCCAGGTATGAAGAAAGTGGTGGTTGAGTATATTGCTAGATGTTTAGAATGTCATAAGTTAAAGGCTCAACACAGACACCCAATTGGTTTTCTATATCCATTTCCCATTCCATAGTGGAAATGTGAAGTAGTGACAATTGATTTCATCACCAAGCTTCCTAGAACAATGAAAAAATATGATTCCATCATGGTGGTGGTGGATAAGCTCACTAAAGCTGCTCATTTTATTTCAGTGAAGCTAACTCACAAGGAAACTAACATTGCATATATCTATATGAGGGAAATTTCTAGAATTCATGGCGTGCTTAGGGAAAATGTTTCTGAAAGACATCCCAAGTTTACATCAAACTTTTGGAAGGGATTATTCAAAGGATTTGGGACAACTATGAACTTTAGCACAACTTATCATCCAAAGTAAGATGGGTAAACAAAGAGGGTCAATAAAGTGATTGAAGATATGCTAAGGATGTATGTGATGGATAAACCATCAAAATGACAATATTACCTACACTTAATTGAGTTTGCCTATAATAATGGGTAGCATACATCTTTTAATATGAGCCCATTTGAAGCATTATATAGTAGAAAGTATAGCACACAAGTGAGCCTGGAAAACCTATCAGAAAAAGGAGTGGTTGGGCTAGAATTGCTCAAGGAAATGGAAAAACAAATGGTGAAGATTAAGCACAATTAAAGGCTTCTCAAGACATAAAGAAAATTTATGTGGATAAGAGAAAAAATCTTAGAGAGTTTAAAGTGGGTGACCATATGTTCTTAAAAGTGAAGGCCAATAGAAGTTCCCTAAAGTTGTGGATATTTTCAAAGCTTCCAACAAGATATTGTGGACCCTTTGAAATCTTGGAGAGGACTGGTTCTATTGCATACATGCTTTGACTACCGACATCCATGTGAATTAATAATGTATTCCATGTTCCTTAGTTTAAAAAGTATGTGGTTGATGCGAATCATGCAATTGATTGGAATTTGATTTAGGTGGAGAAAGAGGGAGACTTCTAAGTTTAGCCTATGTGCATATTGAATAAAAAATTCAAGCTACTCCATAATTGAGAAATAGGGATGGTAAAGGTCTAGTGGACCTATTACAGTCTTGAAGATGCAACTTGGGAGCATGAAGATGCCATGCAGGAAGAGTACTCACATATTTTTGAATATTTTTCGATTGTACATGTGTATATAATGCATCGATGAAATTGCATAAATAAGGGGGAGGGGAATGTAATACCCCTAGGCCAAACCCCAATTGAAAATGTACATATATGCCGGTGAGCCGAGATATTTATGCCATAGTGCCATTTTAAATATGTTTTGAGGCCAGAGTACCTGTGTGGTTATTAGGTTGAGAGCCCATAATGATAAAAGTCCAATGACCCTATCATTGTACACTATGTAATCACACTCAAATTATTAATAAAATACATCACTATAGCATACCAACCAGACAAAAAGAGTATGGGGGGCTAGAAATCCACTAGAAGGGAAAGGGGGGCTAACAGTCTAAGAAGAGGGGCTAAGATAAGGGGGATTAAGCTGAAGGGAATATTATATTAATATTTCCTAAATTTTATGTTATGTGATATTTTATAATAAGTTTCCAAGGATGAGGAATGTATCACCAAGTGGGGGAAAGGTAGTTCCCAACATGACAAGTGTCAAGTTGAGAACATACATATTTAAAGTAAGAACTTAGTACATTTTTCCATCATTCTCTCATTATTATATCATCCACTCTTTCCATATGTACACTCTACCATCCATCAACCATACCTGTACTTGGGAATATTTGGAGTTGTTAGTAACCAGAAAACATGGGTAATTAGAGATGAAGAAGAAGGTTGTCATGCCTATGTGCTTTTTTGAAGAAGTGGGTTGTTAAGCCCGTGAGCATTCTCTCCAGGTGAAAACTACTGAGAATTGTTTCCCTATGTTCCAAGCTACATCTATAGATATATGAGACTTCCTATCAGACCTATTTCTGAAGCTCCATAAGAGAAGTGGGGCAGCTGAAGGAATCTTGATCAGAGAAGGGGCACACTTCCTGGGGTGGGTCAGGTTGTAGGTTGGTTGCTGGAGTTGACACCTTAGTTTGAGCATTTATACTGTTTGATAGACCATATCTTGGTTTAGGATTCCTTTTCCCTAGTGGAGTTTATCCCTAGCTCGGGGGTGACCTGCTACTAATATTTTACCAGAAACAAATTTTGTGGCTAGGAGGAAAGTCTGAGGTCTACATTTAGATAGTGATTTACATAAAAGTTAAGTGTCTTCTATGTGTTTTTTTTAATTACTGTGTGATGATTTATCTATTTTTTGTTATGGTATTTTAATGTTTTAATTATTCTTAAGTTTAAAATATTTTTAGAACTACATAGGATTGCATAATTGTAATCATATGCAAGGCATATTGTTAATTAAATTGGTATCAGAGAGTTGGAATGTTGTGTGGCATGGCCCAATTTGGGGTTGGGGATGCTACAAGTAATCTCAACTATTAATCACTTTGGATATTAGGGTTATGTCATAACTCAATATTATAAAATCATGGCAAGGGTGAAGGAGGATACACTTGATACACTTGATATAGAGCAGAGAAGGACTTTTTATCAAGAGGGTTGTATCATGAAGGATTGTTATTCAAGGAGATATTCGATATGTGGAGAAGGAATTCCATTTAGAGATCAGGCCAGGGAGAAAACCGAACAGATGCAACCACAAGTGGATTTTAGCAGCTTGGAGCCGTAGCAGTAGGTTCGATCTATATGGAGTTTTCTGTATAGTCTTTGAGAACATGTATGCGGGTTTCAATGGAGACATGAGCGTATACACAGGTTTTATTAAGGAAAGGTGCGTACATCTCGGGAAATGTGTAATTTCATGATTGCACAACAGACCATGAGTTGCTAGGGTTTGCAGTTGTGGTCTAAAGTTTTCTATATATTTTTTTTGTGGGTCATTTTCCTAGTAAGGGATCCCTTGTAATATTTGAATTTATTTGAATGATAAGCTTAGTTGATGGGTAGAAAATCTTTGTGTCTTGTGTCTGATATTTTGGTTTCCAGTATTGCTTCCACTATATTTATTTGATTTGATTATTCTATCAAGTGTATTATGTTTTGTGAGCTTCTAATTTGATTTAAAACAAGGAAATCACTATATAAAAAAGTACCTAGGTGCCTGAGTAGGGTGAAAATTCAACAAGGCCTATTAATTATTTGGTTTAGTAGTCTCAGAGGAAGTAATACTATGGTCCATCCTCATCCTAGATATCATCATGTTAATCAAGCCCTTCTTAGATTTTACTATTCTTCCCTCAATCTAAGGTATACTATGTTATGTATATTAAAGTCATATTTTCTCCAGAAAATTTGGGTAGACAAGCTACTTTTCTGCTAGTGGTCTGGTTTCCCCAGTGGCAGACTAGCAACATAAACTATGTAAAGTTTCTTTTTCTATTTTAATATGAAATACTCCAGGTATCTTACAAAAAAAAAGAATATTAAAGAATCATATACCATCTCATGATCGGTTGTAATAGTATGATATTATATATCCTATTTTATTATTTCTCACTTGTTTCTCATTTGGGCTTAGTTCTCGGAAAACATACCATTTACTTATATAAGTGATTCTTTATATTGGCTGGAGAATCTCAACATTTAATGCATGCTTTTCTAAAATACTTCATTTTCCTCAGTCTTTTTTAGCTTCCCCTTTTGATGTGATCCATATCAATCTTAGTTTGGCTATATTTTCATTCATATTTTGTTTCTTGGCTCAAGAACTCTTCATGTCTTTTAATATTTTTTTACAATGTGTTTCTTTGCTTAAAGAAACTATCTCTATGATGTTCCAAAATAGAATATTAATTTGAAAATATTTAGATTAGATATTTCAATAGTTCTAAGTTAGGGCCCTTTACAATCCCTACTTCTAGTATACTCCTAAAAGGGTTCACAGTGGTTGTTTCTAGGAAGAGGGGTCTTACCCAAAGCCTAGAAGAATTCTTCCATTTGCTTATGGTATAATTTTGAGCCTCCAAAACTTGTTTGAATTGTGATTTCCCCTACCAAGGATTTAGGTCAACCTTAGGAGGATGAATTAAAATCTATTTGGGATGATTGAGAACCATCCCTTTTACAACCGTGAGGGTGCTTATCCTCTTCGTGACTAATGGCTATGACCTTGGTCTTAACCCTGACATTTATCCCGACTAGTGCTAGCTCCATATAATCATGGATATAACCACGGGCTAACAAACCTCGTGGATGTACATGATAAATATTGATCAACGATCCTAAAGTTGATCAATGATCAACAACAATTGGGTGATATAACGTCTACCGTTGATCTAGATCACAAATCATTTCTGGACTATTTATCTATCCATAATTAAACCCAATACAAATCGTGGGGTCACACATATCCCTGAGCACTTTAGAACCTTGCTTCCACATGCCTACTCCAGAGTGGGCTCTAACGTCATCCTGACATATCTCGACGTTGGGATGTTGAGACTTTTTACACTTCCCAACTATCAGAAAGTCCCAATGGTCGCAGTTCTTTGTAAAGATAACTATTGATCTCCACGGTCAATTTTTGCTGAACAACTACCAGGGTTAACCTTGGGTTTTCCTACGTGGACCTACCACATGTCACCTAATGACTAGGTTGTCACGTGTCACCTAAACTTTCACATGCAACAATTTCCAAATGGAAATGTTAAACCCTAAATAATGGCACATTATCCCTTAATTGGGGCATATTACATTAGTAATGTTATTTTATTTATGTCATCTTGGGTCAATTAGTTGTAATTATACCTCCTAGTCTCCTATAAATACCAAGGAGACATTTTCATTTGGAATCATCTGGTATTTGGAAATTTATGTGGTGTATAAGGAAGTTTCCCCCTCGAAGAGGCTTATTATTTTAAATTCTCTATTTTTCAAGGTGTTGAGTACTTATTCTGAGTTTTTTCTATGATATCTTGATATTTGGTTCTTAAAATTTGCTATCAGAGCTCAAGGTCTTTGGGTTTTGTTGCTACATCTTAGACACCTTGGAATTTTCGCTATAACTTTTTTTATACGATGTTTCAGAAGGAACCCCTTGGAGGATATTTATTAGATGGATGACTGTATGTTGGATTCAAATTTCATCTCATGAGGCGTTACAATTTCAGAGATATAGCCTGTGTAAGATAGGGTTCTGGAATCATCTTGAATTTAGTCATCACATAATGTTCGCTATGAAATTTTTAATGTAACGTTTCATACCATGAAATCTATAGGATATTCATAGAAATTATGAAGGTAGTTTTGATAAAAAAATTTAACTTCTTGGTCATCCTACTATTGTAGATACACCCTGTGCAAGATAGGGTATCTAACTAGTCATATTAACTAGTCTCAAATAGGTCTTATGGGCAAAATAGTGATATCTTCTTCAGTGAGTATCCCAATTAAGTGAGACTAGTTTCATTGGATAGTGGACAGTCTCTAGTATTTCTGGTACAAGTTTCAGAATCAAATATCGTATATTGTGATCTTGGCACTCTTTACAAGTACTCTCTCATGGAAGGGGAAAAAAACAACAAGCTATGGGGAAGTTACCATAAATGACACTTGGCACATATAATTTTGATCAAAGCTGTGGAATTGCAGAGAAGAAATATCAGAGAACTGATAAAAATAAATTTTCATACCTAGAAGGGTTGAAATTTTGGAGATACAATAGAAGAAAGATTGTCTAGTAGAACCACCTTGAAATCAAGGTTTGAAAGTGATACTTGGACAACATGCCACCAAAAAAGGGAACTTATACACCAAATAAGCCTCCAGATAGTCCTACTTGGACTCTTGATGAAGGTGAAGAAATGTGTAGGGACATGAATGATTTACAAAAGAAGACTGTAACAAAAGATGAAGTAGAAGGGATGATGGATCATTCAAAAATGGAGATGATGGAAGGATTGAAACATTTCCTAATAGAGAGGACACTAGAAAGTGAAAACGTATCCCATGAAATTCATGATGAGGACACAAGGAAGATGAATCAAGAATGGAGAAACACCAACTTTGGGTTGAATACCAACCACTTTCTTAAGATCGATATGCGGAAGTTTGATGGCAAGGACCCAATCACATGGATACTTCATGTTGGAAGCATGCCAAGGCAGAAAGAAAGGCAATTTTGGGAAAGAAGGCATGTGCGAGGAAAGAGACAACTAGAAGGAAAAGTAGCATGTGCACATGCATGGAATACCTAACAACGGTAGGGTTAGGGTTTTGGTAATGTATTGTAATGGTTGAAGAGCCAGAAATGTATAAATAAAGATACCTAGGTCTCAGAGAAGAGGCTAGTCATATTTGATAGAGAGAATTGTTGTAGTGAGTCGATATGTAACATCTTGCTATATGACCTAATTTTGTAAGTTGTTGAGCTAGAGAGGACTAAGGAGGGTAGATATTATGGGTTAGATCGCAGGCTGAGGAGCCTGGTGCGATCTAGTCCGCCTCATATAGATCTTACCCAATTGAGAATAGTTGTAAGCACGCGACATTGTAGTGATCGAATGACTATAATAAAAGAGATGAAAGCCAAATCTTTGTGGATGCATCCCAGGGGGGGTGAACCATGGTAATATCTGTGTTATGTGATCGAATGCATGTGTGTCTTTATTGTCTTTCAATAGCTATGTCTAAGATAAATGAATGAGTCATTATATTTCCTGCATAAATCGTAATAACATTGTATTGCGTTAATAAGTTACAATAGGACTCTCAGTGCATAGTTCCCAAATCTCCCACTCAATCCTAGGATGAAAAACATGAGTCTTGCAGCCATCCATTAAGACTATACCAGGTGAGATGGCGCATTGCACCATGTTTGTTGTGTTTCCTTCTGGTTTACCAGGAGGGCCGATAGTTTTAGAGGCTTTGCTGGAAACCCGAAGAGACGACACAGTGCACCCTGTGTGCTGTGTTGCCTTCTGGTTTACTAGTTAGAGGATTTTTTGGAAACCCCAACATACATGAACCTTGGGTCACTCAATATGAACTCATATAGGACATAACAAACCAATAAATGGTTCTATTGTCGTTGGTAGGAGCAGGAGAGGATTGAGTATACGAGATATGTTGAAGATCCATTAAAAGATACGTAAGAGAAAGAAGAAAAGCAATGGACTACTAGAAGGGGATGTTGAGACCGAGGAATCCCACAAAATCAGAGATCAAAACTTGGCTAAGAAAAAAAGAGATGGAGTTCTCACTGAAAAATAACAAAAACCATAGAATAACACCTCGTAAATATCTTGAGAAATACGTGTTTACTGATTTGCATGAAGTATTTTTCTATGATTTTCCACACTTACTATAGGAGTGGATACTAAGGTTGAAGGATAACCATACAATGAAATGGATCTGACAGTTAGAGTGGACCCCCGTATAGATTTAGCAGTTACAACAAGTAAACAACAAATTCACCCAAGCAATAGACTTTTGGCTCGATAGTATTGTGGCAGGATTTATAACAGAGTTTGCAGTAGATACAATGAAGTCGTATAGTGCAATAAAACAAGAGTTTCTATGAGGACCTCGAGGAAGGTATATTAGATAGTTTTATACTTCTATTAAATTACTGCTATATAAAAAAGGTGTAATGACAATGGAGTCAGACAACTAAATTTCCCTGTGTGCATGGGGGAAGAACTGACATAAAGAGGATAAATGGAAGGATGAAAGAATAAGGGAAAGAGGAAGGAACCCTTGGACCCAATCATGATGGATGATGGCCAGATCAAGAAGATCATGGAGATAGTTGGAAAGATGCATAACGGAGTACCATATCAATACAAGGTGAATGCCAAGAAAAGAGTTGTAGCCACGAGGGAAGGCTTGATGAGCGATGAGGAAGAGCTAGAGGATCTCTGGGATGTGGAGCAGATTGAGGAAATCTCGTGCACAATATATGAGAGGAAGACAAGAGGTCCAAGAATGGCAAGATAAGGAAACAATCCTATCCATATTAATGTCAGTGTGGAACCCATAAACCCATGTGAGACTGATACACCAAAGAGAACACCACTTTTTAGACAACCGAAGTTCGGAAGAAGTCAGACAACAGGAAGTACATCTACACAAGGAAAATCAACTAGAGGACCCTGTTCAGGCAACACTAGTCAAGTATTTACACCACGCGAAGGTAGTAGTTCAACATTCAGAATGGCAGGACATGATCCCACCATTAGGTTACTAGAATTGAAAGGAGAAGCAACAAAATAACCTGAGAAACACTTGTTCATTTTTGAAAAGATCTGGGAAGCAAAACAGATCACAAATGAAGATACCAAACTGGCGTAGTTAGCTATTATGCTAAGAGACGACACACTAGACTGGTACATGAGTCTAGACGCAAATAGTGCACCTGGGACGACAAGGACACTGACAAACATTAAGAAGTTACTGATTAATGAGTTCCAGAAGCTCAGCTTAGAGGATCAATACATGAATGAGATGATATAAATCCAACAGAAACCAGGAGAATCTATTTGGGAAATTGACTAGCAATTTAAGTGTTTAAAAGGAAAGTTGAAATATCTTATGACTGATATGAAACATTGACATATGTTCATCAATTCACTACTACCACACTTAAAATACCCATTGCAACAATAGAAGTTCCAGACGCAGGTAGAGGCTCTGCAGATAGCCCTACAAGTGGAAGAAAACCAATACTAGCAGACAGATCCAACTATCAAAGAAAGGAAGATATGAAGAACTTAACATTCCAACTAAACCAGAATAAGAGTAAAGAAAAATGAGAAGCCATATGGTGTACTACATGTAGGACAAAAGGGCACCACAAGAACGAATGCCCAACATTCATGTAGTATATGGCAACATGAATGCCAAATCTGTTACCAACAAGAGGACTATGGTGTGAAATCTGCAAGAAACCGGGTCACGATCCATATCACTTTTCAATGATGCAGAAATACTAGATAGTCCCCAAGAGTTCATATTGCAAATTTTGCAAGTCAGTGGGCCATGATGACAAAGATTGTATAACTATGGAGTTGATGCGAGAGAGGACATCATATGCTTATAGAGTGCAGGCATAAATGATGACGGGGCAAGCCGCACCACCATTTAACCAAGTTCTATCCCCACACAACACTGCGCAATATCAGTATAATACTGCACAACAACCGTATAATACCACACAACCACAATACAACACAACACAACCTCAATACAATAACATGTAGTACAATCAGGTGCCTCAGTATAACGCACCAAGAGGATATCAAGCATGCTACAGAGGTGGAGGATGAGTGAGAGGAGGTTTTGGACGAGGCAGAGGACTAGTGGTATGTCACAATTGTAAAAAACTAGAATATTATGCAAGAGAATTCCCGCTTCCACCAATGACTTGTATGTATTGTCGCGCATCAGACCATGATACAGAAGAATGTCCAACACTATTAGTAAATATTCAGGAAAAGAAGAACCAAAATAACTAGAATGTTCATTGGATCTTAGACGAAGAAAGGTATGAAGGACGGAACATCAACATAGTTATCCGCAAAGGAGATAAAACAGGGAACAACATAGATCGACAGGAACCAGTACAAAACCAATGGGTCAAAAAGAATGTCGAACCAAGGAAGCAGTTCGATGCAAAGACGGAGAAGGAGATATTTAAGCAAGCCAGGCAAGAATTTCAGAAGGAATACGTGACATCTACTTCAACTATGCAACAAATAAAGGAAGCACTGGAGTATGAGATGCCTTCGTTATTGGATCATACCAATGAGATGCAATCCATGGGACAAGTAAGTACAATCAAAGGCATTTTGCAATCATGTGTAAATGTATTAAATGATCTATCATCTATCAAAATATTGCAAAATATACTAGAGAAATGTAGCATCAAGACGAAAGGAAAACTAGAGCCAAAAAAAATCAATCATCTACATACAAGGAGAAGAACAAGTAGGGAGTTCAGATTGAATGCCAACATCGAATATTTCAACATGGGAGATATTATACTAGATCTAGGATCTGAAGTTAATGTATTACCAAAGAAGACATGGAAATGCATGGGAGATCCCACATTAGGATATTCACCTGTTCAACTAAAACTAGAAAACCAATACAAAATCCTACCAATTGGTAGACTGAAAGGAGTGACAGTAGACCTGGATGGAGTGGGCACTAAAGCAGATTTTGAAGTCATTGAAATAGTGGACGGTACAACACCATATCCAACATTGCTTGGTTTTGATTGGTTGTTTGACAACCAGGCCATAATCAATTTGAAGACGCGTAAAATGGCATTCGAGTTCGGTGAATACAGGGTCATTGCGCCATTAGAATCATCATAAGGGGAAAGGTTTGTAGAACCTACTTTCTTAGACTTAGAGGAAATCAGCTAGTTGTACAGAATAATTGCGCACAATGAGGATTATGTAAACCCAATTGCAGATGGGATACTTAGTTGGTGGAGCATTACTTCATGTGTGAAAGACTCAGATACCGGCTCAGAGAACTAACAACAAAGGCTACACGAAGTTTCCATGAGAAGATGTGCACGAATAGACTGCGTAGTAAGGTGTTTAGGCACAAAGATAAGGGAACCACCCAGTTTCCATGGAATAAATGATTTGGAAACATTTTTGGCACAATATGAAGATGAAATTTCAGAGAATTAGAGACTCGTAGAACTTGATATAACACTCAAGGCAAAACTTGAAATATGGTGGGGTGCACACAAAGAGACAATCACAGACTGGTACCTATAAGTGGTTACTGAGCATAAGGTTCAGTACAGAAGGGAAAAACAATAAGCAACAGAAGTACAAGGGACAAGGGGAACCAAAAAAACACTTTGAGAAGTGCATAACACTGTGGAAAATGACACCCCCACACAAATGACGTCATCATTTCATACAAAATTTAAAGGGCATACCAACGAACTGGTATACAGACCAGAAATTGCGTAAAGGAACTACGACCTGGACGATACTACAACAAAACTTTACAATCACTTTTTCATTCGAGAATGAAAACCCCAACATAGATGAAAATATTAAATAGATAAGAGGGATGATATTCATCAAGGGACCAAAAGTCGAACTCATAACAGAAGACCAACAACAGAACAAATAGACAGTCAAGGCATTATTGTCTTGTTACCATGTGCATGAAGATGCACCAGAGGAAGACGATCCACACGATATTTAGATTGAGGAAGCAGAAGGTGAAAGAGAAGTGGAAAGTCCACCTATATAATCAAAATTTATTGCCATGCCGATCCAGGTAAATAAAGTCAACATTGAGAAAATTGAGAATCCAAAAATGGCCATCGTTGGAGACTACTAGGATTAACAAACAGTAGAAATCATAATAGAGTTACTGCGTGAGTACCACGACCTGTTTCCCACAACATTTACAGAAATGAAGGGTATAGCAGGAGAGATAGGATAAATGAAGATGCCACTCAGAGCTAAAGCGAGACCGATTAGACAATGACCATACAGACTAAACCCAATATATAAGCAAAAAGTCAAAGCTGAGATCGACAGGATGCTCGAAGCCAGAATCATAGAATTGGTCGAAGAATCAGAATGGATAAGCCCGATGGTAGTTCAGGAAAAAGAAGAAGGAGGGATACAGATATGCATCGACTTGAGGAATTTGAATGATGCATGCCTACATGACCCATTCCCTACACCTTTCACAGATGAAGTTCTAGAGAATGTAGGAGGAGACAAAGCTTACTCATTGACTGATGGATTCTCAGGCTACCACCAGATAAAGATAGAATAGGAAGACAGATACAAGACCACCTTTGTGACAGAATGGGGATCCTACCAGTGCACAGTCTTGTCGTTTGGACTAAAGAATGCACCAACAATATTTTCCAGAGTATTCATCGCTGTGTTTAAGGAATTCATCCACCAATTTCTAGAGGTATACTTAGGTGATTGGACAGTCTATAGTTTGTTGAAATACCATGTGGATGTCTTACAACTGATGTTATAAATATGTAGGCAGTGCCAGATATCATTAAACATAAATAAATGCATATTTAGAACACTGTTTGGGATACTATTGGGCCATTTAGTATGAAAACAAGGTTTACTAGTAGATCCTGCGAAGATTGCAGTAATTGTTAACTTACCACCACCAAAAATAGTCTATCAACTAAGAGAGACATTGGGACACACAGGGTACTATAGAAAGTTCATAAAAGGATATGCACTAATTACCACGCCAATGGAAAAAATGTTAAGAAAAGACACAAAGTTTTAGTGGAACGATGAGTGTCAACACAGTCTGGATACGTTGAAAGAGAAGATGGTCACCGCGCCAATAATAGTATTTACAGATTGGGAGAAGACATTCCATGTCCATGTAGATGCATTAGCCATATCACTTGTAGCTATCTTGGCGCAACCAGGAGTGGGGGATTTGGATCACCCCATAGCATTTGCAAGCAAAAAGTTATCAAAATCAGAGCAGAACTATAACACTATAGAGAGAGAAGGCCTAGCTATGGTCTATGCACTACATAAGTTCATAAATTACTTATTGGGAAAACACTTTAAGATGTTCACAGATCACTTGGCCCTTAAATACTTAGTCAACAAGCCAGTGTTAGGGGGGAGAATCTGTTGATGGTTACTACTGTTTCAATAATTTGATTTTGAAGTCATAGTCAAGCTGAGAAAACTGAATGCAGGACCTGACCACCTATCCAAGGTCACAAATGGAGAAGAACCTATGAATTTAGAAGACAACTTCCCATACGTACAATTATTTTCAGTTCATATCGCTGATGAATACTTTGCAGATATCATTCAGTACCTGAGCACGGGTACCGCACCACAGGAACACAACACCATGCAGAAGAAAAACATGGTAGTCTGGGTTGTAGACTATCAACTGATTGCAGGACACTTTTACAAAATGGGCGTAGATAGCATCTTGCGAAGATATGTGTTAGAACATGAAATACTAAGAGTTTTAAAAGAATCCCATGAGGGAATAACAGGAGGACATTATGCAGGCAAAGCTATCATGTAGAAGGTATTGTGCACAAGACTATGGTGGTCGATCATTCATAGAGACTCAAAGGAGTATTTCTAGAGATGTAACATTTGTCAAAGGGTTGGTAAACCCAATAGAAGGGATGAGATGCCACTTTGACCACATGTAACATCACATGAATTCGATAAATGGGCAATATAATTTGTGGGACAATTCAACCCACCAACAAAAAAAACAGGAGAAAGGTACATCATCACCACGACAGAGTACCTAACAAGATGGGTGGAAGCAACACCAGTGAAGGATTGCAGTGCAGAAATAATAACACACTTTTTATTTGAATAAGTAATCACTAGATTTGGATGCCCAAGAATTTTGATGAGTGACCAAGGCACACATTTCATTAACAACACTATCAACGCCATGACCGAAGAGTTTGAAGTCCATCATTATAAGAGCACACCATATCACCCATAGGTGAATGGCATAGTAGAAGAATTTAACAAAATCCTAGAGAATGCAATGACAAAGATCTGTAATGTCAACAGGGACGATTGGGACCTCAAAATACCAGCAGTATTGTGGGCCTATAGGAGTACGTGAAATAAGCTAACATGGAACACACCATTTAAATTGGTATATGGCCAAGAAGCAATTGTTCCATTAGAATTTCTGGTACCCAGTCTATGCGTAGCTGCAATTACACACATGACAGTACAAGGCGGAGTACAAGAGAGACTAAATCAGTTGATGACCATAGAGGAAGATTGGATATTAGTAGGATTCCACCAACAGGTTCAGAAAGCAAGGGACAAAGATTGGCATGATAGACACATCAAGAAGAAAATTTTCAAGGAAGTAGATCTAGTATTGATGTATGGCAAAAAATCGTTTCAGGACCCAGGAAAGCTCATAATGCATTGGTTAGGACCGCACGAAGTAAAAACTGTCATAGATGGAGGAGTTGTACAGTTGAAAGACTTATCAGGAGTAGAACTATGAGGGATGATCAACGTGAGACGATTGAAACTGTACAAGGAAAGTCAACCACCCACAACTGGAAGAGCCACCGTGCAGTAAATTTTTTTTTTTTTTTTTTTTTAAACAGTACCAACAGAGGCACAATGCACTGAAAGAAGAAGGAGAACACACACTTAATAATAAAAACTCGACGAGGACAAGGCCAACGACCAAGTCACGATGGAAACAAGTGGGAGAAGCAAAGACGACAAAAGCAGTATGAAACGATTGAGTTATGCAGAATTGAATGACGGAAATGACCGACGGGACGACAAATTAATCGCGTTAACTAGAGATGGAAAGGGAGAGTAATGGAAAGTATGAAGGAACCAGGGGTGAATTGAACCCATAATTAAGGTAGCGTCCTCGACAAGCTTCATGCGATGCCCATACAATGCACGAACGCTAGAGCAAAGAGTCTATTTGCGAAAATAGAATAGACAGAGAGTGGTATAGGCTAAAGAGCACAAAGAAGAGTTCACAAAGGGAAAATAGAACATTTAAGCTCAAAAAATGTTCGACACTGACCACCATGGCACCACCAAAGCAAGCAGAAGCAAGCCAGACTGCCAGAAAAACTAGAGTTAGAACCAGGGCACGGGTACAATTGGAAGAAGGCAAACAACAACCGTTGGAGGTCGTTAATGTCGAAGAAATCCCATCACCAGATACAACACTGGTAAACCCCACACCCGTGGTGGAAAAAACCCAACAACCAATACTGGAGGGCATCAATGTAGATATGCCATTAGAGGCACAAGAGCAACAAAACTAGGATGTAGAAACCCTGAAAGAGGCACAAATAGAGAACACTGAAGCATCTCTGAGAGTCAATGGAATGATGAGGAATCAGAAAGCAGCAGTCGAGCCAAATGAATCTCAAACAACCATGTCAGATCACCCACCGGAAGGAACAATAGAGGATGTCATGGGTTGGCCAAAATGGTATTCCAAAGTACAAACGATGGTCACTGGAACCTCGAGCCAACTACTATTGAAGCAAGAAAAGCAACAAGTACCTAGGTCACCTCGCAAGCAACTCGTCGCAACCTTCATTTTTCCACACATACCAGATGGGGTACATGTGAAACCAGACTTGTTGGGTCATATTGAGAAGCTAAAATACTCAGACCATGATGTAGCAGACACAGATAATTTCCCATAATTCACAAAGAAAGTATACTTACATACTGTGGGAGTCAATGCGGTGGGGGAACCGATTGATCAACCACTCTAGTGGGCAACATGATTGGAGAAAATAAGGATTTTGGGTCTGCTATATCTACCACACTTTGGAAGAGGATAGTATGCAAACAGTTGCATCAAACAATTGATGGCAATCACACACGGTGGGGATATATGGTTGGACAAGCTTGTCTTGATAGACATAGATTTCATTGCGCACATTACAAGGTTTCCCTCCTGGGGAATGCATCCCATGCAATTTCTTGATGATAAGACAAAAAAGAAATCACTTGCAGAGGATATGAAGAAGAAATAATGTACTGACATGGGGACATGAGGAATCATCACTAAGAATATCAATGATGTCGCAACACAAATGGCTGTAGAAGCTTGGCCTGCATATTACAGAGAAAGTGCCACATGGAGGAAGTTCTAGCTGGGGTTGTCGTAATTGCAGTTCAGTGTGTCGAGGGAACCACAGTTAGCTGGGAATCCTACCTCTTGAATTTTTTTCTGGATGACTGCAAGAATGTGTAAGATCTAGGAACATAATTTCACTACTCATGGCTACTCATGTTGATAGCTATCATGGGATGGAAGGAACCGAGTTAGAAATTCTTCAGCACTAGACCCAAGACAAATTGTGGAGTGAGGTATTTATCACTTGGCGTCATGTCGGATGATAAGCAAAAGAAAACAAACGTAGCTGTATTTGAAGGATACCTTCGAGACCTGCAGGAGGCCATCTCCAACATGTGGAGAATAACACCACAAGATGTCACATAGTATCGGGACATCACCAAATTCAAGGCCACACAACATGCGATGTGGATATAGGTGCGGAAGGACCCCAATAAGTAGTGGCTACAAATGTGCTACTGTATCATGGAGGGCGACATCGAAATGGCTATCAAGGATTGGGAGGACGACTAGAAGATTCCATCCCTCACCCAAGAAATACCTACAAAGATAGCAGAAGAAGAGGCAGGGAAAGAAGAAACATAGCCTCAAGAAGTCCTAGTGCCCAAGAAATGGAGGATGGGCCAAACAAAAACAAAGAAGACAAACGAAGGGACAACTGAGACAGTGACCCAGAAGGGGAAAATGAATACTACGCAGCCGGCTCAAGTGCAACATAAACAGGTTGAGGCAGTACATGGGACAACACCAAGTCCCAATCCATAAGAACCAGGCTTGAATAAGAGGCCAAACACTTAGACGAGGGGAGCGTGCAAGAAAATGAAGGCACAAATAAAACCTCTAGAATACACGATCACGGAGGATGATGCAGAGATGATAGCCACAATGGTTTAGGATTGTATAACCAAGGATTTTGACAATGATGCGCACCACAGGGACATAATTCAGGAGGAGCTGGAAGACATGTGACAATTCATCAAGCAGATCAGGGAAGCGTAGACAGCGGGCAACAACATGGGAACAGGGCCATCAACATCACAGATAGGAGAAAGACCGGAAGAAGGCGAGTGCAATACAATCTACACAATATCGCAACCATGTGAAACATTCCACATTACACCCAGTATGTTGCGCATGGAAGAGATCATGGGGTAGAAACCCCTAAAGGAATTAGCCCAAATCAAACTGGTATTGCCACGGATACCATCCAAGTCTCTACACAAATTGCAGGTTAGCGTTACCAAAGAGGTACAGTCTCGTGCACGCACAAACTTAGCTGAATTGCAACAGGAAATGAAGAAGCGGGATGCGCTGGAAATAATATGTGAGTAGGATAAGTTTGAGATCCAAGAGGAAAGGAAGCACATGAATGGATTGGAGCAGAAAGTGGTAGGAACTTATGCAAAGATTCCAACGACCGTGTAGAGGGACGTACTCACAACAGTAGAAAATATTGATTAGATTGTGCAGGAAATTGATCAATATCAAAACGAGATCAAGAATATCCGTGAACAACTTACACCTAAAACTCCACCAGAAGTAAGGGAGCAAAGGAAGCATGAGGCAACATATAAACTACAAGAGATAGATCAACAGGTTCACGCAACAACTGACTTGTTCGAGGAAGAAACATAGCTGTGGACAAAGTTAGAAGAATATCAACAAGTCCAATAGTGGGACAAGGAAGAAGAAAGGATAAGCACTACTATCCAAGACCTCAAGCAGAGGCAGAAGACAATGACCATCACAGAGTGCGTCAAAGGGGCACAGGATATGAAGAAAATGCAGGCATAATTCACCACTATGAAAACACGAAAAAGGAGCGCCAAGCGCATATGGAACTTCTCCAAGAGAAAGTAGTAGAAGTCATCTCACATGAAGAGGAAGCCAATTCACTGATAGTGCAGATCCAGGCAGAATGTGCCGGATTGATATTGCAGTCCAGATAGTAGACACACTCAAGGAGAAGACCGCACATGCACAAACAAAAGAAACGGAGCTCAAGGATAATTTCCAGGCAATAACTAGGGAGATCGAAGAAGAGCACAAAGGGTAGGTGGCTCGAGACAAGCCAAATGTCAGTGTTGGGGTCCTGTTGGAAGCAGGCCAAGGCAGAAATAAAGGTGATTTTGGGAAAGAAGGCATGCGCAAGGAAAGCGACAGCTGGAAGGAAAAGCAGCACACACGCATGCATGGAATACCTAACGACGGTAGGGTTAGGATTTTGGTAATGTATTATAATGGCTGAATAGACAGAAATGTATAAATAGAGATACCTAGGTTTGAGAGAAGAGGCTAGTTGTATTTTATAGAGAGAATTGTTGTAGTGACTCGACATGTAACATCTTTCTGTATGACGTAATTTTGTAAGTTGTTGAGCTAGAGAGGACTGAGGAGGGTAGATCTTGAGGGTTAGATCGTAATATGAGGAGCCTATTGTGATCTAGTATGCCTCATATAGATCTTACTCAACTGAGAAGAGTTGTAAGCGCGTGTCATTGTAGTGATTGAATGACTATAATAAAAGAGTTGATAGCCAAATCTTTGTGGACGTAGCCCAGGGGGGGTGAACCACGGTAATATCTGTATTTTGTGATCGAATTCATGTGTGTCTTTATTGTCTTTTAGTAGCTATGGCTAAGATAAATAAATGAGTCATTATATTTCCTGCATAAATCGTAATAACAATGTATTGCATTAATAAGTTACAATAGGAATCTTAATGCACACTTCCCATATCTCCCACTCAATCCTAGGCTATAAACACATGAGTCTTGCAGCCACCTAGTAATACTATCTCGGGTGAGATGACACAGTGCACCATGTGTGCTATTTTTCCTTCTAGTTTACCAGGAGGGCCGATAGTTTTAGAGGCTTTGTTGGAAACCCGAACAAACATGAACCTTGGGTCACTCAATACAAACTCATATAGGACATAGAAAACCAACACTTCATATGGAACAATTCTTTGATATACATGATGTGCCAAATACACAAAAGGCACAAATTGCTTCTTTATATTTAGAACCCAATCAATTTGTGTAGTATTGATGGCTTTGTTATCGCAAATCACTCGTCACTTGGAAAATTTTCACAGAACAAATGGTAGCACACTATGAGGATACAAGGAGAAACACCTTATTTAGGCAATTGATAAATCTCAAGCAAAAGGGTTCAGTTGCAGAGCACATTGAGAACTTCCAAAGATTGAATATAAAGGTAACATATATTCTAGATGAGCACCTAATTGATGTATTCCTAGGAACTTTAAAGGATAACATTCAACATGAGGTTCGCCTTTGGGAACCCAAATCATTGGAGAATGCCTTCAGGGTGGAAAGAAATGTTGAAAGTAAAAATATGGCTATGGCTATTAGAAGGACCACTCCTAACATCTATCGAGAGAATAACATTCCTTCTTCTAAAACACCTCAACCTACAAGTTTGACACCTCAACAATTGGAGGAAATAAAAACAAAAGGTTTATGCTTTAATTGTGACAACAAGTATAGTAAGGGACATAAGTGTGGTGAGAAAAAATTATTCTACATAGATTGTGAAGAGGAAGAAGAACAAGAACCATCCCAAGATGAAAATGTAGAAGCGATTTCTTCTAAAGAGTTGACTCCCATGATATCATGTAATGCATTGGATGGAATTAGCACTCCTTAAACCCTCAAGATCAAAGAATATATAAAAAAGAAAAAGGTAATAGTCTTAATTGATTCTAGTAGTACTCATAATTTCATTCACTATAAATTAGCCAAAACTCTCAATTGATTTATATATCCAGCACCAAAGTTTCAAGTAATGATTGCAGATGGAGGAAATATCAATTTCTCAGGAAAATGCAATAAGATCGATATTACTACTGGGGGATATGTAATGAATAGTCCAATGATTTCTATACCCATGGGTGATGCTGATGCCGTACTAGGAATCCAATGGTTACAATCATTAGTAACAATGGCTTTTAATTTTCAATAACTTTTCATGAACATTTCATTGGAAGGAAAATGAATTGAGTTAAGGGGTATCATAGGGAAACCCAGTAAGGTGATAAACTCTAATGGCATGAAAAAATTATCGAAAAAGGGGCATCAGGGTGTAATTGCACAACAATTGTCACTAAATGTTCAAACATCTAAGCCATCTATTATTGTATATCTCCAAGGGATCATTGATAAGCATTCCAAATTATTTGAAGATATTCCCAATGATCTTCCACCCACTCGAAATCATGATCATTATATTCACCTAATTCTTGGGAGTGTTCCTCATAACATCAGGCCTTGTAGATACCATTATTCCCAGAAGAGCAAACTTGAGTGCATGGTTGAAGAAATGTTAGAGGCTGGGATTATTAGACCTAGCCAAAGTTCTTACTCTACACTGGTGGTAATGGTACTCAAGAAAGATGGCTCATGGTGTATGTGTCCATATTATATAGAGCTCAACAAGATCACTATTAAAGATAAGCTTCCCATTCCCATCATTGATGAATTGTTATATGAACTACATGGAGCAATCTATTTCACAAAGTTGGATCTC
>SNQJ01S0023248.1:208459-246584 GCA_010110895.2 Picea sitchensis | reverse complement strand
TTTGATTAGTTAAATCAGTTAGGCTAAAAATAGAATGAGCATGTCCTGATCAGTTATGATAGGAACATTTGTAATTTGAATTATAAATACTTCACCTTTCGAAGTATTGAGGGTTGTTGATCTTTACACCTTGACGCTATCAGACTGTAACTATTTTTGAAGAGATCTTCCATTAATAAAGAGGAAGCACTTTTACAGGATTCTTGTGTGTATTCACTGGTGACGTTTTTCTATTAGTTGAATGTTTTCTTTGCTTTGTGATCATATTGTTTTCTGAAACTAATCTTTAAAAGTAACGTATGTTGCTGGATTTATCTTAGACACCCTGTTTCCGACTTTAAAGGTTTTAATGTTTATCTTCTAAGGTTTTCAATTAAGGAATTCTTAACTGCTTCTTAGTTGAATGATCTTTCTCATCTTTTTTTCTGTCCATCATTTAAATTATTGAAGATCCAATGAGTGTATTATCTCGCCCTATTGAAGTATTTCTTTTGCGTTTATGGTTTGTATCTCATGTTTATTTTAACACAGACCCCATAGCCCAATGGAGGTGTAGGCTGTCTCAACCAATTCAAAACACTTTTACAACCAAACCTACCTGTTTCTTTACCTAGCCTAACATCTGAAGTTAAAAACAAAGCTAAATCATATAGAGAGATCCCTCTCTGAAGATGGAAGGGCTAGATTCCCAGCTTTAAAAGTGGTTGGATAAAGTTACCTTTGTAAATTTCTTCTATTTCAACCTCTAGGAAATTTACCAAGTGCTAACAGGGTTACTAGGGAAACCTCCAGACTCTCCTCATCATCATAGATGGTTATTAGATCAAACAGGGGGTTTGGTACACCTGTTCCACCTGGCGTCCTTGATACCTCAGGCTGGGTTGGAATTGTCCCCAGTGATCTGATTTGTGGTGATGGAACTCTAGGGTTTTTCAGATTGGTGATTTCTTCTAGTTGTATTGATTCTAATCCACTTGGCTCTCTTCCGATTATGATTGGATTGTCCGAGGGGATACTCATAATTTCTATGAGTTCATGATCATTCTCTAACTGATCAATGACTCTTTGTGCTCCTTCTAGTAAGAGAAATCCTCTCCTTTGTGCCTTTGTAGTCTCTGCTTCTCTAATTTCTTCTCCAACTCCGAGAGCCTATTGAGCCAACTGCTCTATTCTCTCCACCTATTCATCCATGTTCATAGGCTTGAACCTGGTCATGTTCAGGTTGGATTTCCTCCATACTACCTCCTCCCAATCTTGATCACATTCTGTAAAAATATCAACCTCAAACTTGTCATGCGCGTATGGACAACATGACGATACTTGTGAAGCATGTTGGAGGACTAGGCCCTTAGGCTCATGCTTGTGAAACCATCCTGTTGGGAGTGTGAATTCAAGCTGACTCAACCCTTGTTGTTTGGCTTGAGTAGTGTCCTTCACTAGATAAAACCACACATGGAAGTCATAGGGTATGAAAGCCCATTTATTTTCCTTAACTAGTGTGGCGTTATATCCTTGTAGGATAGTTTGATAGCATATTTCTCCCACAATGAGCCAGTCTGGGACATGAGCAAGGAGTAAATGTGGTGCTCCGGTGGCCTCGAACACCCTAATATAAGTTGTGTGTTTGTCTAGATACCAATGGCCTACCTTTGATATAATTTTATTCGCTGCTACAGACAACCTCGGGCATTCCTTTTTAAATAAAATAAAATAAACTTGGGAGATGAATTCATCACAAATAAGGGCGTAGAATATTTTGTACCTATTCTCCCATAATATGTTGAAGTAGACATGAACAGGTAGTTTCGCAACGTGCCTACTTAAATTCATACTGGAAAAGACATTTCTAGCACAGATAATATCAAGTAGGTACGGGGCCATGTGAAACGAAGGAGCTTCTCCTTCTTTCATAATTTGATCATGTACTACATTGGTGCTCAATTGCTTGGAGATGATTTCTCCCCAGTTGAAACTGCTCCCCGAGATAGAAAAAATGTATGCTAGGGGCATCCATGCTTCTGAGAACTTGGAGCATTCCTTTTCTCCATACAACCTCCAAATTACAACCATCAAGTAGATGTATGGCTCCCTCAGGTTCCCTGTCCCATACTAACCATTGCTCCAGTTTGTAAATTTCTTATCCTCCTTCCACCATGAGGCCATCAACCGGCTGGTGTCGTGGAATTCATAGAATTTCACCACGAATTATGTGTTCAACTGCTCCTCTAGGTATTTGAGCTTGTAGTACTTCTGAACTTCTATCGAGAGAAAGACTCTGACACACCCACCATTCTCATCGTTGATGAGGCACTTCTGAGCATCTGTATGATCAATTAGCCAACTCAAAACCTTAATGCATGGGAAAACTAGAGTTCGAAAGACTACCATGTGCAAGCACAATCGTCGAATGTTCGAAAAAACTTGATCATTGAGCATCCTTACATCTGGGTTGTTGTGGGGGATATACTTTGGGTAATCCTCCTGGTTGATTCTATTGAATAGATCTCCCCACTATGGGAGCATTGTTTTGGATCTAGTGGTTGCTTCCATATCACCGAAGGCAGGGAGTTGAATGAAATCTTTCCTCGTCAAGGTTTTGATGACCAGATCTACCCTGGGAGCATATTCCAACTGCCTCACAGTACCAGGAGAAGAACCCTCACCAATTTCCTCCTCCTCTAGCTTAGGTTCCCTCAATGAGCGTTTGGTTGTTGGATTTCTTTGAGGCATTTTCATTGCATCTAGAACATAGTTAGACACTTCGAAAAAGATCAAATGCATATATATAATGAATTACTATCGCTGAATTGATAAAATTTAACACATACCTTTGTTGCTTGTTTAACCTGGTTTTGATGGTCTAAGAATCAACATAGTATTGAGACGCTCGCTTTGCTTCTTCAGATGCTCTAGAAATGGGAACTTGTGTGAAAAATAGAAGTGTTTGAAACCATTTTAGTGATTTAAACAGAGATGAACTTACCTTGTTGCATCAACTATTAAATTCAAGATATGAGTGCAGTTCTACAAAATCTACCGCTAGATCTTCATTACTCTTAAAAATTAAATTCAATCATAGGTGAACGATGCAGGTGTGGGATATAACGTGGACTATCGGTGATTTCAAATGCTTGTTGTTCAATCGACACACGAGGTAGCAATGTATGTGGGGTGAAGCATTAATTGTCCTATTAAATGACTGAATCCGGTCGTATCTTGTGTTGAACACATCTCATCGTTTCGCTAATCTAGATGGTGGATCGAGGGTCAAGGCTTCTTGTTAAACATCATTCATTGATATCTTCTGGCAAGAGCTCCGATGCTGATTCATATTACCATACAGAGATGACATGGAAAAGTTGACTTGGAGGTGTGACTAGGACACAAGGAATCTTAAGATGGCTTGGGACGAAACTAGACCGCACGAAACCTCTATAAGACAAAGACATGTGGAACTTGAGACCGACGTCTTCGTTTACTCTTGTTATTCAAAATCAAGTAATTTTCATTATCTAATCATTCTAACAACATATCCTACCCCATCGACGCTGAAAAGTATCAAGGATCGACGATCAATGATAAGCTTACCCAAGTGCTCCCGAATTAACTCTCTCAAAAATTTTCCAATGCCGAAAGTGCATCAGGGATCGACGATCGATGATGTGTCAATGCATAAATATTTAGTGATTTAACTCTTCGATATTTCACCGACCCCGAACCAATGCATCCATTATCGGCTATCGAGGTTTTATCATGTCTCATGTCAACGTTTAGTCCTCACATATTCTGTCGACATTGATGGGAATCAACTATCTCCTGAATATTCGTGGGGAATAACTAACACAAACTTACTCCGCCTTTTACCGACATCAATGGTGCATCGATGACTGATGATCATTATTACTGTGTGGCCATTTTACCTGCTTGGAGTTTTCTGATGCCGAACGCAAGCGCGGTAGTCACAATGTTAGCTTCAAATTCTTATTTAGAATTCCAAGTTCTTTTAGACACAAGGTTTCATTTAACAAGTTGAAACAAATCTGATTCGATCAATAAGAGTCATGAAAATAAAATAAACCATCAACCATAGTGAACTTAATTCAGACAGTAAAACAAAAAGAAACAAGTGGTACCCATAAGTAACAAAATTTCATTAAAGCTTTTAGGGTGTGTTGAGCGCTCAACAAATGACGATTCTCTGGGTGAAAGAAGAATTTGTGTTCCTTCCCCGGTCTTAGATAATGCAGAAGCTCGTTAAGAACCTAACTGGCTTTGATTTTATCAAAGTCTCTCCTATCCTTGCATTTACAGTTCCTCTAGTTCATGAATCCCGACCCGCCTATTGAGTTTTAACCTTTATTCCACCTTCGTTCCTCTTGACCATTATTATCAATACTACCCCTTAGGGACATTCCTTCGAATACATTACAATAAACTAGATAAAAAACTAAATATGAGGTCAGAAAGAACCTATTTATCTTCATAAAATTAGAAATATGATAGGAAATTTCATTTGAAATAATTTTGGCCTAGTAAAAAACTAGTCTCATCTTAATGGAGAAGTGTGGTACATATAGAACATACCTTGGAATATAAGATGTAGTATACTATCCAAGGAGCTGTGAGAAGAGCCAAGAAAAATCTTGGTAGGGCTCAGATAACACACATATGTAAATATGTTTTATGTTGGATGGAATGATAGAGGATGGTGTTAGGAAATCCTTTAGCAGGTTTACTCCACCACCTTGTGATTCAAGTAAATAACCTGCATCTGGAAGCTTGAGGAGTTTGTCTAGAGTCGAAATTCACAACATTGTTTAAATAAAGTTAACAAAATGGGAGTCCTTTTGTTTTCCATAACTCGAATCATTATGTGCTTAGTGTCAAACTTGCTTGCACACCAGGAGACGAGCTCTTTGAAATAAAAAAACTCTGGTATGCAACCGACCTCAACTAAGCTAGTTGTCCAAAAAATTTTGGTGATTTTTTTCTCTGGGGTGACACTAGAATACCATTGATAAGTCGTAGACTAGTGAAAGTATTTATCTTGGTGGGATAAGGAATTGACAGTATCTTCATAGAAAGGATATTTATTCTTTCAAGTTTCCTCATTTCCCCCCCTTTTTCAAGATACTTTGATATATGTGAAGATTATTGATATAAATTATGGACTTTTAACTGATAGGTAGCTAAGATCATTAATAGTCCTTAATGAAACATCCCTTCAATATGTACACTTTCCTCCATAAGGCATGCAAATTATTAATAAAAATTATTATTCATAAGAAGATGATCTATGGGAAAACATGATAATTAAGACTCATTTACTTCTTATAACCATATTTATATCATGGATGAGGACATCATAAATGCAACATAAATCACCTGGAGAATGGGAACTACGAAAAATTTGCATGGTGGGAAAATTACTAAATATGGGATATTCAATGTAGAGAGAATGTGGAGTGACAAGTCTTGTGGAACACTAAGTCTTGTTAAAGCGGGAGCTATGCAAAGAGATCTCATGTGAAGAAAAAGGTTGTTGCGGAAAAGGTTGATGTGAAGGAATGGTTTGTGACAAAATGATTTTGTGATGAGTGCTCCACATGGGACACAAGTCAAAATAAACTAAGTATCGAGCCAATGAGGAATACTATAAAAATAAAGTGTGTGGTCCTTATGTAGAGTATGGATAATAGACTCAACATAGGATGTGGAGAGCATGAACTCGATACAAGGTTTCTACACATAGTGCAAATAGGAAATCAAGAAAACAACTAAGTGTTGAGGAAGGGTATGATTGTTTCATAAAGTGATGCGGAAATGTGGAATGTGGAGGATAATGAATTGGGGAATAAAGGGGATCTCCTTCCGCATCCACATGAATTGAAGATAAAATACAAAGGTCGAGACATAAAAATGGATCAAAAAATTTCATTGATCATCAATAATCATGGTTCAATTCTAGTTGGTTGTGTTAATTATGGTTAACAATATATGACTATTGTTGATTATGGTTGACTTTGGTTCACCATAGTTAAGTGGGTTAACTTCATTCATGTAATTGACTGTGGTTTCCATGGTTGATTATCATTGACCATACTTTAATATAATTAATCATGGTTGGTTTTAGTTGTCTATATTGACTATTGTTGACAATGATTAACCATGTTGAGTATAATTGACCATGGTTTAATATGGTTGGTTATGGATGAATATGGTTGACTATAATTATTTTTTTCTATAGTTTACTATCCTTGATGATGGTTGACCATAATTACTATGGTCTACCTAGTTAACTATAGTTGACCATGTTCAGTATGGTTGACTATGGTTGAACATGTTTGACTATGGGTGACCATGGTTAGCCATTTTTTCTATGGTTAACCATAGTCAACTATGGTTTGCCATGGATTATTATAGTTGAATAAGTTTTATTTAGTTGAATCTAATTGGAAATGGTTGCTTATAATTGACTAAGTTGGATTTAGTTGAATTTAATTGGAAATGGTTGCTTATAGTTGACTTTAGTTTACTATGGTTTACTTTAGTCCATAACGGTTGACTATGGTTTCCTTTGATAGAGTTATGTTGACTATGGCTGAGTGTGGATGAATATGGGTGACTATGATTTATTAGCATTGATTATGGTTGAATGTGGTTCACTATGGTTGATGTCGAGTCCTTGTGGTTGACTATGATATCCTTTAGTTAATGTTAGTTGCCTTTAGTTGAATATGGATGTGTGGTTCACTATGGCTCATTGATTATGGTTTCCTTTGGTAGAGTTATGTTGACTATGGCTGAGTGTCGTTGAATATGGGTGACAATGAGTTATTATCATTGATTATGGTTGACTGTGGTTCATTATGGTTGATGTTGAGTCCTTGTGGTCGACTATGATTTCCTTTAGTTAATGCTAGTTTCCTTTAGTTGAATATGGGTGTGCCATTGATCATGAGTGGCTTTGCTTGTGATGGTTTCCTTTGGTCAATGTTGGTTACCATTAGTTAAATATGGCTCATTATGATTAATTGTAATTATTTTTATTTTACAATATAATTTAATATTGTTGACCATGATTACTTTAATTAGCTATAGATTCTTTAAATGGACTATATTCAATTATGAGTAATTGTGATCAACTATGATTTTATATTATGTTTATATATAAAAAAAAATATCAATTATTATATATTTTAGAAATACCATTTCAACATAGTAATTGGATCATAATACCTGAACAAACGCTTTAATGTGTTCAACATACACAAATTATTTTTAAATAGCTCACTCATATTTCATATGGGATTTGAACTTCAGGGAGAGAGTGAAACACCTATCTCCCCCATCAAATTTATTGACTCTCAATAATTAACAATTTTTTATATAATTTTTATTAACAAACTTTAAATAATTAAAAAGTGATGAGAATTAACATGGTTGACTTTGTTGAATATGGTAATGTTTGATTGATTATGCTTAATTTTGATTGATTATTAGTGACTTAAATTATTATAGATTATCTTTAATTGTTTATGGTTGGCTATGGTTTATTTAGGTTGAGAATAGTGGATTGCATTTGATTAAAAGATTTTGATTCAATTTGGTTGATTTTATTGATTGCAGTTTATTTTGTTGACAATGGTTGACTATAATTAATTAATAATGACCATAATTGACTATGATCAACTTTTATTGACCTTGGTTAACTATCATTAACTTTGATAATTATTATGTCAATTGTTATTAAAAGTAAATGACTTCAAGAACTATAAAACTATAGCTTGTTAATATTAAGAGTTTTACATAACTATATATGGCCTATTATCATTATTACCACAACCAACCATAATTAATTAACTTCAATCTATATTAATTAAAATACTACACTTGACTAAAGGGCACTATAGTTGACTGAGGTGGACTTCTGTTTACTTTGGTTGAGAAAGGTCGATATTTCAAACTTGATTCAATTTAGTTGACTTTCCTTGACTAAGTTTACTTTGCGTTAACTATAGTTTATTAAAGATGACCATAATTTCAACTATGATTGAGTTTTATTGATCTTGGTTAAATATGGTTAACTATCACTAGTTGTGATCATTATTAACACACCAAAAATTGCGCATCTATTCCTCACCACTCATCACTCATCATTAGTGAAACACTTGAAATCGAAAAATAATCTTAAAAAAAATTAAATGGGAAAACCCATCCTCCATAATCTTCGTTATTTCACCATCCTTTCACCTTCTAATACCCCCGACTCACTATGAGTGAATTTAGTTATCATAGATTAACTTTGATTTCTTATTGCTAGCATGGTTTACTTTGATTGAGATTGGGAGAATGGTTGACTGCATTTGAATAAAGGATGTTGGAGTTGAATAAGGTGGAATTTTGTTGACCTTGGTTGTTGATATCATGGATTTTGATTCAATTTCAATGATTTTTCTTGATTTTAGTTTATTTTGTGGAAAATGATTGACTATAATTAATTACAGATGATCATGGTTGATTTTATTAACCTTGGTTGAGTATTTTTGAGTATCACTATCTTTGATAATTTTTATGTTAATTGTTATTGAACTTATAATTACCTAAAAAAACTAAAAAATTATAATTTATTTCGATATAACTATATCCTATTCTCATTATTACCAAAACCAACCGTAAGTAATCAAAGGTAATCTATATCAATAAAAGGAACTATACTTGATTAAGATGGACTTTTGTTGAATTTGGTTTAGAAAGGTTAATATTTCACACTTAGATTCAATTTAGTTGAGTTTCCTTGATTGTGGTTTATTTTGGTTGACTATAGTTTCCTAAAGATGAGTATTTTTTAATATCGCTATCTTTGATCATTTTTATGTTAATTTTTATTAAACTTATAATTACATGAAAAATGAAAAACTAGAAAACTATAACTTATTAATATTAATGAGTTCTATATAACTATATCTTATTCTCATTATTACCACAACCAATTACAAGTAATTAAAGTTAATCTATATCAATAAAAGACACTATAGTTGACTAAGATGGACTTTTGTTAAATTTGATTTAGAAAAGTTGATATTTCACACTTAGATTAAATTTAGTTAATTTTCCTTGATTATGGTTTATTTTGGTTGACTATAATTTCCTAAAAAATGACCATAATTTCAACTATGGTTTACTTTTATTGACTTTCACTAAATATAATTAATTGTAATAATTATTATTACACCAAATATACTCATCGCTCATCATTAAAAAATACCTTAAAATAATAATAAAAAAATAACAACATTAAATGAAAAAAGGTTACAAACTCCACCATTCTTAAATCTCATCATCCATTGTGTTTTTCATTATACCCTCCTTTTACCTTGTAACACCCCATGCTTTCCTCTTGTCCTTTTATTCTTAATAATTTATCTTCTTCAAATTCATCTCTTATCATTACTTTGATTCCCTTTAACAATTTTAATTATCAATCAACCATAAGTTTTCTAAGTTGTCCCCTTCTCTTGAAATTTAAACCATTTCTCTCATATTTATTTAATTATATATTTTTAATATTTTTCTTTACTCCATTTTAACTTCTCTTTACTCTTCCTAATTTCATTTTTAATTGATTAATGATCTCTTATTTATTTAATTTATTTATTTCTTTTAATCTTTCTATTTTTAATTACAATTTATTAATATCTTAAATTTAAAGTGACTTATTTTGAATAAGAAGAAACATTCTATAATTTTGATAAAATTTTGTTCAAATTGTAGTTTTAGATTGTTAAAATTATTGTTTTAATGCAAAAATGGATTCAACACCCTTAAATACCTTCAATGCAACCCAATTCCATTACAAATAACGATTATTCCATGATTTATTTTTCCTTTATTTTGAAATACCTTAACAAATCAAATTCATAAAACATTTAAACTACTAAATTGAACATGAGTGGGGAAGTTAACAACCAATCCTCTCAACCACCCAAACTAGACCCAATTAAATATGATTTATTTATATATATTATTTCCATTCTAATGTAATCTTTAATATAAACTTTACTAAAATTATTAGAATTTGTTATATTTTGTTCATTCTAATTATTACTTTTACCATATCTCTTCCCTATTCATTTATCATTTTGACCATATCTCTTCCCTATTCATTTATCATTGACCATATCTCTTCCTTACTCATTTATCATATGACTTAATTTTCTTCCTTATAAACAATTTGTTATTATTTTCCAAGTGCTAACTCCCTTTGAATTTATTTATGAAGAAGTTTAAATGTTATATTATTTAGGATTTTTTTGGCAATTATCAAGGAAATATAATTTTAGCTCAATTGTAATTTTTCATTGTTGAAATTGCATTTTTGAATACATAAATGAATTTAACATGCTAAAAAACCCCTATTACACTCATAGTGTGCAATATCAACAATTGATATTGCATTCCAGTAATTCTTCTAAAATTTTAGTCATATTTTGAGTAAAAATGGTTGCAAAAAAGCCCATTCTACTTGGATTTTTCAATCTCAACAATTAATATCTACTATCCCATTAATTATTCTAAAATTTAAACTAGATTTTGAGTAAAAAATGGTCAGAAAAGTATGGCCAGAAAAAGGTCCAAATCCTAGTATGTTTAGACTACAATTTTATTTATTCATTACATAAGTTTACTCTTTTCTGTCTCATAAAAGACTCATTTGGATTCCCTAATGATAAGTGGAGTGTTTTTTTTCACCATTGGGCAAGGTTCAATTCCCATGAGGGCTTTTCTTGAGCCATGGCGTCACCTTGAGGTAGTGTTCGAACATGTGGTTGCACCAAAGAGATTATATTAAATATGGTATCATGACCGTGCACACATAAGTGGATCAAATCCCACCCCCATGTCCTTCAAATTAAAAACAGTTTGTTGGGATGTGGTCTAGTGGTAAGTTGAAGCATCTTTCATAACGAGTCAGGGTAAAAATCCAATGACCATTATTATGATAATGTAGTTGACCAAGTTTTTAAATATTTTCCTAGGGTGATTATGTGAACTATTGATGGTTGTGTTTCCATTGTGTGCAACGATGATGACTATGGTTTATCCTTGACCACTCCTGAAGGTATTATCATGCATGCTCTAGGAATTCTCCCTTGTTTTTTAGGTCTCCATTTAGCGATGGCAGGATCTTCTCCCAATGTTGTAGATATTCAGAGCCATAAGACTACTTAATTTGGGCTTTCTAGAGGGCCACCGACGTACCCTTTCAAGTTTTCTTCCACTGGTTTTGTTGACATTCAAGGTAGTTCCTTCCGAGACATTGTCAAGAGAGATGGATTTTATCGCTCTTGTTTGGTGTAGGAGGCTCTAGTTCTATACATTCCTATGGTGAAGGATGTTATTTTAAAGATATCTCATCTCAGTGCCACTGCTTTAACTTACTGTTTTAATGGTATATGGCCTAATCTAGTTGATCTTCATGACTGGATCTCAAGATATTGGAATCCATATATGAAAGTCGATGTTTTTATTCACCCATATGAAAAAGGGTATTTTATTATTGAGTTTAATATTTTGGAAGACATCGATTTTCTCTTCAGTTATGGTCTTTTGTTCTGAGGAAACATCGATTTATGTATGAATCCTTGGGCTCCCACCTTCGATCCTTTGATTGATATCTTATCCTTTGGGTGATATCTTATCCTTGACCAAGGAGGATTCACCTATTTTGGATCTTCCATTGGCTGAGTTAAAAGTTGGAACATTGGATACCAGGGACATAATGATGATTTTAGAGAAAACTAGAGAAACTCCCTCAAAAGAATGCCATGCATCCCTTCATGGATTGGTACCAACAAATATAGATCCAGAAACCTAAGGAGTTATGTTTCAATAATCTCCAAGTTTGAAAAAGGAGAAAATTGTTTCTCTAGATTCAACTCAGGGAGAGAAGACTTGACTAAGTTCTCAAATAGTGGAAAGTTGGGTGGACCAGGTTGCAGAAGTAGAGGCATTAGAGCAAGATGAACCTCCAAATAAAGACTCTTTTGAACTGGTACGAATAGTGAAGACCCCATCAAATACAAAGGAAGATTGGAAGACAGCAGGAAAGAATAAAAAATCCCCATCAACATCTCAACCAATGGTGACAGGAAGTGAGGCCTGAAATCCAATTTACTCAAAGGATCAAACTAAAAAGGAAAAGGTAGGTTAACAATGAAAGGATTCAATCATAATCAAATCTCTTAATTACGTTCTTTAAATGTATATGAATCTTAGAATGTTTTCTATATGTTTTTTAAATGACATATAAGGTTTCTCTCTTTAACTCATTTTTGGCCACTTTTAATACAAATATTCAAAGAACTACCCAAAGAATAATTTTGGACTGGTGGAATTGTAACGTATAAGAACTTGATTGGTTGGGAGGTAGGTTTTTTTATCTCTCCCACCAAGGTTCAAGGTCTTTGGTGATGCTTTTGGATTGCACATATAGATTTGACTAGTAAAGTATACAAAGGTATACACACCCTACTAGACCTTTTAGGAGGAAACACATGTTCTTAACCATTAGGTCTACTTTATTTTTATTATTGTTAATTTTTTTTAATGTAACTTTATCTAACATAACACCAATGTGCCAAGATCTCCCCCATAAAAGAACCTTGCTACTTTCAATGCAATTATTCAAAAATGACCCGCTAAAATAATTTAATTAAGTAGGTTAGCTCCAATAATTAAGTGTTTTGGGTTTGACTTCTTGCATATTTTGTGTGCCTCACTTGATTTCTTTAAGTCATGCATTGTAAAACCAATTTTTACCTAAAATCCAAGTAAGAATCATTTTAAATTCATGGAATTGCAAATATCAATTGTTAACATGACAAAATCAGGCAAAGCCAAAATCTTAAAACATTTAGCCTTTTTCATATTTACAGTTTTTATATAATTAAAAAGTAATAATAATAATGTTAACTTTGTTTGAGTATAATTGATAGTGGTTAATTACTCCCAATCTTCCTTAAATATATAATTATATTTGATTGATTATAAATAATTATGATTATTTTTAATTAAAATTAATTTTAAATAAAAATTCAATCTATTTTAAAATCAAATTTAAATAATTTATTTATAAAAAATTAATAATATAAATATAAATATTATATTTTAATAATAAACCATAAAAAAAAAAGATTAACATAACTCTAAACTAATTTCAAATCTTTTAAATAATAAAATCCAATGTATTTCCTTTTCTCTTCCTCTTTATATTAAAAAAAATTAATGATATGTATTTACATTGAATAAAATCTATCCATTTTAAGTTTAGGGTTTATTAATTAATAGTTTTTTTTTAAATAATGAAATATAATTTATTTTCTTTTTTCTTCCTATTTATTTTAGAAATAAACCAATACCACAAGTTCCTGTAAACTGCACTATCTAAGAAGCCTATTAGTGATTCTTCAAAATAGATAGGGTTTATGATTTAATCCATCTTTTCATGTTTTAAATCTTTTTGTATTTCATAGATAGAAAAAAGTATTAAGTTCTTTTTATAATAATAATAATAATAATAATAATCTATTTTTAAGGTCACCGAAAGCCAACACACCAAATTGGTATATGAGACTTTTGTTTGTGGGATAAGGGACCCTCTTTTGCCCAACGATTTGACTGGTAAAGTCTACAAAAGTATATAGCCTGAGTGGGCCTAATGATTAAAAATATTTGTTTCCTCTTAAGAGGTCATAGGTTCAAATCCAAAAAGGTATGTATACAGGTCAAATAGCTTGGCCATAACCTTAAAAATAGATTATTATTATTATTATTATTATTATTATAATAAAAATAACTTAATACTTTTTTCTATCTAGAAAATTAATACTTTTTTCTATCTAAAAAATACATTAAGATTTAAAACCTGAAAAGATGGATTAGATCATAAGCCCTATCTATTTTGATGAGAATTGTGATATTGGTTTATTTCTAAAATTTAACAACATACATATTTGCAAAGCCTTTTTTGATGGAGGAGAAGGTTCTAACATGAAAGTTGAACTTCTTAGATTATAGACACTGTTACACCTTGCTTCTTTATTCTCTCTGATAAATGGTGTTACAAGTCTGAATTGTTTACACCTCGAGCCATGGAAAGAAAGAATTAAAAAGTTGTAAGATAAGTTTGAAAGAATGAACTTCATACATGTCCATAGAAGTTTTCAACAGTGTTGCCCACAAACTATCCAAAAAATCTTTAAACTGTCCTCCAGGATGGCTCTTCTTCGAGTTCTAGAATATTCATGTTCTTTTTTTATCAAATAAATAGAATATGATGACATAATGATGGAAGATATATATTTTAGTGATTTGAAGAAAATTTCAAGTTTTGGCCAAAGTCTATATATGTATTTGAAGAAAAGTATAGATGATCTCTTGAAATTCTCATGTTTAACGAGAAATTTAAAGACAAAAGCTTTTTGTGAACAATATTTGTATTTATGATAGTTTCACTTAATTTTTAATATAATAATATTGAGATTGTTTTTTTGCTTGAAAAAAAATATATAAAAAAACTTAATACTATACTATGTATTTACATTGAGTAAAAACTATCCACTTCAATTTTAGGGTTTATTAGTTAACAATTTGTTTTAAATAATGAAATTCAATTTATTTTCTTTTCTTTTCTTTTTTATATAGTTGTCACAAGAGAGGTTAGGGCATGTATATCTTTACAGACTTTACTAGTGAAATTGTTGGGTGAAAGAGATCCATTGTCCCACAAACAAGGGGATCTCATACACCAATTTAATACTATATATTTACATTGCTTAAAAGCTATCACTCCATATCCATATCCATATTTAGGGTTTATTAATTAATGAATTGTTTTAAATAATGAAATCTAATTTATTTCCTTTTCTCTTACTCTTTATATATATATATATATATAATTAATACTATATACTTACATTGCATAAAAACTATCTAGGTTTATTAATGAATGGGTAGAGGGTTAAGATAACCATTTATAAAGTGAGTTAATAAGTGAGATTCATTTGTTCATTTATAGAATGAGTTAATAAGTGGGATTCATTTGTTTATTTTGAATGATTAAATTGCATAAATTTTTGATTAAGATTTATTAATAAAGTTTATTAATTAATGATTTATTTTGGATAGTGAAAAGGATAAGACAATAATTTATAAAGTGATTTAATATATTTTGAATGGTTAACATAATTATTTATTAAGTAATTTAATAAATGGACTATTTTATTTTTGTTATTTTTATTTTTTAATTTATTTACACAATTTATTTCATCTACTACTTTAATATAGTATGGGTTTTTCCAACAAATACATTATATTATTTTTATTATGAACTTTTTATTTAATTTTTTCATACAATTTATTTCATCTATATTTTAATATGGTATGAGTTTTTCTAATAAATATATTACACAATTTTTAATGGTTAAGAATATATGTTTTTTTTTTAAAAATCACAAATTCAAATCTAGAAAAATGTAAGATATATATAATAGATTATTTTAAATGGTTAAAATAATTATTTATAAAGTGTTAATAAATAAATTATTTATTTATTTTTAAATTAATAGGAAAATGACTTTCTATTACTCTTTTTTATTAAAAAAATCTTTTAATGAGACAAGGTGCCGACCTTAGGTTTCTCTTTGTCTTAATATTTCTTTTCAATTCATACCCAGACCTCATGGTGTGAGGGAATGATTTCAAAAATAAAATCTTAAAGTAAAATTTTATAATTTAATTTTTTATAAATATATTTTATTTTTTCAATTCATTCCCAGATCTCATGGTGTGAGGGAATGATTTCAAAAATAAAATCTTAAAGTAAAATTTTATAATTTAAATTTTTATAAATATATTTTATTTTATTTTATTTTTATTTATTACAAAAATAAGTTTATGTTATTATATTTAAATAATTAATAGATAAATATTATGGTAAAAAATAATATATTACTTTTGTAATATAGAGAGGGTTGAAAATGAAAAATACTTTTTTAAAGTGTTGTAAGTATACCTAAATTAGATCTCAATTTTAAAATAGTTGTCACAATATGATTTTCTAAACCTTCTGAGTCATCAAAACTTTAATATTGACCTAAGAATGTTTCTCTTAATATATTTCAAGGATGCAAATAACATTTAAAAAAAATCCAACTAATCTCTTACTTTTTTTAAGGTTTCATATACCAATTTTGGTCTCAGTGGAAGTTAACTATCATCATCATTTCAATTATACATAGTCATCTAGATCCATCTTAAACAGAATCTATAAAATACCAAGAGAAATCAAATTTCTTAAAGTATAATTATTTTTACCATTTCATTTAATTAAGCAGACTTTATTTTTATTATTGTTATATTTTTTTTAATTGAAACAAAATTATTTTTTTTTAATGCAAAATCTAATATCATCATAAATTCACAACATCTCCATCTATAAAATACCTGTCTCTGTGAAAAATAAAAATATCAATTTACATTGAAAATGTGAAAACTATTTGTAACAAGACTCTCATTCTCATTTAGTTGTTTAAATTTAAAACAGAAAATATCAGCTTATCACAATGAATTAGCAATAAATACACGTTTAAGTGTTAGACTTTAAGTTCTATTTTACACAGACAACCCAAAACTGCCTTTGTTTTAAACATTAAGATCCGGTTACTCTGTGTTGCTGAAAAATTACAACTTGTTTCTTATCCAACAATTTTTCAATGTAAGCATCAATATAAATTGATAGTTCACAATGACAATAATTATGAAGAAGTAACACAATGTTACCTACTGGTATTGTTCATTGAATGAGCAATCAACGTTCCCAATCTGCATAGAGAAGGATTGGGCTGCTTCTCCATAGCTAGATAGTAGGGAGGTTGTCAGAAAACAGAACAAAGAAAACAAAGAATCAGAAGATCGACTTTTCTGAAATCTTAGAAAGAATAGCCTTAACAATTTTTCGCTTCTGGCACCCATATACAGAAGTGCAAGCTCTCTCAAGCTTCAACATGCGTTCATAACAACCGTCATACTCAGAATATGTGGTCACAATCTTCCTGTAGGTCTTCAAGTTTAACCATGCTAAAATCACACGTCGAGTGTCACCAGGACAGGTTGTAGCCATGTCTTCTAAGAGAGTTCTTAGATTTTTAAAAAATGTTCTGCATGTATTTTCATCGTAGTGTAGTCGAGCACATTCCTCCATGCTTAGGCGGAGCCGGGCAAGATAAGGAACTGTAAACGAAGACCGGATCAACATTGAATGCTGTTTCAAAATTCCTTCGGGAGATTCCAAATAGACATCCAGTCCGTCGCAAAGCCTGCACATGGCTTGGATATCTATGCTACTTTCACCAGAACCAGGGTTAGTCTTAGAATCAGAACAGAGCGACTGAAACTCCTCATGAATCCTTTTTGGCCCATCAAGAGAAACTACATTTCTTTCAATCTGGCATCGTTCACAGTGGCAGCTGAATCCCCACTCCCTGCAAGCGGCCTGGCGAACATGGTATGGAAGAAGAACGTCGAAATAGGGGATGGTGATTTCTTCGCCTTCATTGATGTTCTTGCTCGCATGAATACTCATAACATCGCCGACGTTGAATCTGGACGCATTCGGCAGGCAAGAATGGTTGATGAAAGACGGAATCAACCAGATTCCATAGTAACGTCTCTTTTCAGCGGGATTCATCCAATTATTTCTGTTTTCTGGAGACATATCATCAAACGCTATCGTTTTTACGATACGGAGGATACCTTTGTTGCCAAGCTTCGCATATTCTTGACGGATGGTCTCCTGCGAAATTGCGGCGCTCTGAGAGTAGTCCATCACAAGCTCTGGCAATTTAGGAATGAATCTTCTGAAGTGGCAATTAATGGAAGGGTTTAGGGAAAGGAAAAGTGGCAGTACATCGTATCCTCCCTGCTCGAGCGCATTTACCAAATTTTGAAACAAACCGTTGGCCATGGGAACGTGCATAAAAGGATTACTGTAATTATCGCACCTGGCCAAAGCCCTGCAAATGAGCAACACCGTCCCGGCTTTTACAGACTCGGTAGCGAAGAGTCCTTTGCCGTGTCCTTTGGCCGAGTTCTTGATTTCTACAGGTCCAATGAAATCTACATCTGGTTTGCAATCATTTGCACGTCCAGTTATTCCCGCTATGGCTTCGCCTATACGATAATATTCGATACACTTTTGCCGATAGAATTCCGTGAGAGATTTCTTTGCTTCGGGGCCGTCGTGAAATACAAGATTGTTCAAGAACCGATATGCATCCTTATACCTTCCCAAAGATAGAAAAGATTCAATTTTCGGGCGCACTCCCTCCATCATCAGTTTGGGAGGATAAGTGAAATTGATGGCACCGCAGACATTGGCATCATGGAGAGCCTTGGAGTAACGGCCGAGTCCAATGTACGCCCGCGATCTCTTGGAGTGCAATTCGAAGAAAAGTTTCTTCCGATTTGCGTCTTTTCTGAAAAGATCTTTGGTTTGAGAAATTAATATCTTGCATTTAGTGTAATTCCGGACACATAGCTCCCATTCTTGGGCATCATACGCGCTCTTTCCATTCTCAAACCACTGCAAGAATCTCGCCGGCCTGTCTTCCGGGAACTTCTCTAATCTCCCAATCGACCAGGGATTGTCGACGTGAAGCCAAATGAAGCCGTCCTCGGCTTTAACCAAGTGAGGCTGCTTGATCGCTATTTTTATGCCTTTTGGGTATTTTTTTCCAGCATAAGATTGGTCCATCGAGAGGAAATTTGGAGCGACGATTGACAGAGCAATGGCATCCTCCTTGTCCGCCTCTTTCACGACGGTATAAATTCTCCCGAACTTGAAGGGATCAACGCANATGCCTTTTGGGTATTTTTTTCCAGCATAAGATTGGTCCATCGAGAGGAAATTTGGAGCGACGATTGACAGAGCAATGGCATCCTCCTTGTCCGCCTCTTTCACGACGGTATAAATTCTCCCGAACTTGAAGGGATCAACGCAGAGCTCCCCACATAAAACTGTGAAGTCGTTCATTTCCCCAAAGGCCAAATCACGGAGATGAACTACAACGAGATCGCTCATGCGTTCTGGACGCTTATATGGATTTTGAACGCCA
This sequence comes from Picea sitchensis, assembly GCA_010110895.2. Classification (NCBI taxonomy): domain Eukaryota; kingdom Viridiplantae; phylum Streptophyta; class Pinopsida; order Pinales; family Pinaceae; genus Picea; species Picea sitchensis. The sequence continues at coordinate 227,409 of SNQJ01S0023248.1, read as the reverse complement.
TGGAATTCATCGGGTCTGTCAGTCATGCAGAAATATCCTCCAGCCGAGAGTCCAGCGAATTTCTCCTGGGCTCCATTATGAACGCTTATAACAGCCTCTCTATCAAAGTTATAAATAAGTGTCGCAGTCGAATTAGAGAGTGGACCAAGGCCAAAAATCTCAACCGGGCTCCCAATATTCTGTGATGAAAAAGGCATATCTTGTGGCCGAATTTGCATGAGAGCTTTTGCTTCCGCCATGGCTGCAGCTTCCTCCTTCTCGTCCTGAACTTGGGTTATTTTCGGTTGGTTCTCCTTTACCTCCATCTCCTCCTGAACTTGGGTTATTTCCGGTTGGTTCTCCTCCGCCTCCATCTCTTCCTGAACTCGGGTTATTTCCGGTTGGCTCTCCGCCACCTCCATCTCCTCCCGAACTTGGGTTATTTTCGGTTGGTTCTCCTTCACCTCCATCTCCTCCTGAACTTGGGTTATTTCCGGTTGGTTCTCCTCCGCCTCCATCTCCTCCTGAACTTGGGTTATTTCCGATTGGCTCTCCGCCACCTCCATCTCCTCCTGAACTTGGGTTATTTCCGGTTGGTACTCTTCCACCTCCATCTCCTCCTGAACTTGGGTTATTTCCGGTTGGTTCTCCTCCACCTCCACCTCTTCCTGAACTAGGGTTATTTCCGGTTGGTTCTCCATCAGAGAAAGGGAGGGAGGGATAGGATAGCAGTGCCAGTGCGATGCAAAATGCCTTGTTGCGTTTAAGAGATGGTCGGGAATTCGAAACGCCAACGGCAATATTTTGAAGATACCTCTAGGCTCTATAGATTTCACCATCGCAAAAAGGGACGTTTCATCATCACAGAAAAGGGACCGTTGCAGAGGTGAAACATGTATAATAGGTAACGGACCAACCATAGATTGCCTTTGTTTAAGGGTGAAAGCCTTGTGCCGAGGGAACGGAGATTTTAGCGTCTGAGGAGCTTTAATAAGGTGGTCCCGTTTCAAAGTGGCAATCGAATCGTCTTATTTTGGGTTAGGGCACTATCTTCAGTTAAGTAAAGTTGTTGGTATGTTTATGTAAACTATATTAAAAGTAGGTTAACAAATGGATAAAAAACATTTTTTTTCCCTAAATTTTAAATAAATTTCAATTTTATAAAAAGCTATAGTATGACATAATTTATGGAAATTAATTTTGATTGTAAAAGTGTTTTTAAGAGTTTAATTAATTTTAAGATAATTTTAATTAGTTTAAACTAAAAAAAAATTATAAAAAAAATTCAATTATATGAAAATACTCAAATTGTTTAAATAGTAAAAAAAAATCAATTATATGAAAGTAACAAAATTGTTTAAATAATAAAAAATAAGTTAATAAATGGATAAAGTCTTTGTTAATTTTTTTTATCAAACTTAATAATTTTTTTATTAAAATAAAATTTTTAACTATATCTTTTTTAAAATTTAATTTATTTAAATTCAAAATATATTTTATATAAATCAAATTATAATTTTATTTTAAAAATTGAAATTATCTTCTTATTAAGTGACTTAACATACTCCTACCCCATACCTATTATATTATTGATTGCAATGAATATATTATTGATTGCGGTGAACTCCTATCCGAGATATCTGATGTTACATGAATATAAAAAAACTTACCATATTAACATTAGTGTAGGACAATAGGATATCTTATGTTACATGAATATAAGGACACTTKCCATATTAACATTAGTGTAGGACAATAATCTATATGAAAACCATTATTTACTTAGTAACTTAGTACAATAGTGATASTGTATATAGGGTAAATAGTTCTATATAACCCAAGGGTACCKATAATTATATTACGATAAGTTTTAATAATTTTATAGATTTGGCCAACATAAACCTCATCACTTTAGCTCTCTTTTGTGGTAGTAGTGAGTGGATAGGATTTTGTGGTAGTAGTGAGTGGATAGGAGGTAATGGGCCTGCAACTTTTACTTTTACTTGTAGTTGTGCAACTTTTACTTTTACTTGTAGTTGTGCAAATCTTTTCCTCGATCCGAGGCAAGGCTCATATGTGATTTGAGYWTGAGGTTCTAATGAAAGGATTAGGGTTCCCTCAAGCCCCATCTGYAGTAACGGTGAAGAGGATGGGAAGTAATTTCTTGGCAGCTAGGAATATGCAAGGTCTGCTCATTGTGTTTGACATCATTGAGGTTGTAGCATTATTTTATTGGGCATGAGGTGGTGYRTTCGGGCTTAGAAATCAACAAAATAAATGATATTCTATAATAAAACTACTTAYACATAGTAAATAATACAAAATATTGTYGAAACAATGGATTGAGTCCAAATGTAGGGTTTAGGGTTCCCTCCTAGAACACAACAGAATCCATCGTAAGTATTATTGTTGAAGAACCTTAGATTGTAGGGTTTTGGATTGCCTTTGACGCACAAGAGAATCTGATGTGAATTATCAATTTTGAAGACTCCTTGGAATGCATCAATAATTTTGGTAKRGCTACCCTTTGGTGATGGTCTGATCCAAATCTYCCACATACAGAGAAGTGTTTGYTAAACCAMTGCCACATGTTGTTATTGTTGTTGAATGGGACTCACCATATGTGGCATGGATTSAAATGAATGGACAAGAAAAATAATGAACTCATAACCAAAGATTTTTGTTTTTTCGACGGTGATAGAGGAGACCTAAGGTTTTCATAGTGATTAGGGCATATCATTTGAAYGRCTATAGTCAWGCCCAAGGTTGGTAAACCCCCCACTTTGGCTWCAAGGAGGTCAACTTGGTCGAATACTCAGAAGACCCTCTTAGAGACCAACAATTGTTTTYTGATTCAACAAATATCCAAGCCACCCTGGTCATCCACTCATCACCTCATGCTACATCAAACCYTGAGGAAGAAGGAAATGATAGACATGAATTTTATGGAGCACYGACATGGATTCYCTTAAGCCATATGTCAGATGACATGGCCTCTCATACTCCTGAAGAGGTGGCCATATCCAAATCTATTCAACCTAGGAACAAGGATACCACARGTAGGTACACTTGGGGAGATCCATTAAGCAATGAAGATCAACACCAATATATGGATYAGGTAGGGGAATTAACCCCACCTCARAGTAACCAACCCCACATAGAAACCCTTGATGACACATTTTCCCTCGAATTGATRGTAGMAGAACTTGGCTTTGGTTTCATTGCTGCAAGCACTAAAGGATACCAACGTTTTGGATTTGTTGGCATGAATTTAACTGATGARCATATGAGMAATTTTTCTTATTCCAAATATAGAACCATTTCCAAAAAGGATTGGGATCAGGACAACTAGGGAACCCCTGTAAGAAAGAGAAATGCATTAAAAMAAATTATGAAGCCATTAATGTACTACTAGGTGACAACGTGAAAATTAATGAAATCATGGAATTTGACAAGTCTTSTCTTATTGTTATATTCTTGAGCATACATATGGGAKTTGTAACTATTACAAATTGGACTAAAGAAAAATTTGGCATCTTTCTTAGGTATATTTCAAGAAGTATGGTGTTAGTAAAGGGATGGCTAGCCTGGTCCTTTCGGGCTACTRAAGACATACACATGATATTACAAAATTGTTGGAAATGGAGTTCTCATRCCTTGTACATTAAAAAATGGCACATGGATTGTGATGCGAGCTCGACCCATACAGACTTCATCCCAGTCTAGGTTCATCTACYAGGTCTCCATCTAATTCTTTGGTTCGAGGATGTTTTCAAGGAGATTRGAAATTCACTGGGTCTTCACTTTGATCTARACAACTCATTTCGAGATATATGATACATGTTGGTGGATATAATTCTTGTGGGCCTCAATTAATCGAAGGGACTAATAGACTCCATAATMATCCACAAAGGTCCTACACTCTTCCATCAAGCACTTTATTATGAGGGAATTCCCATCAAATGCGGGAGATTCCACGAGTATGGACACCTTGTAAAAGATTGAAAACTCTATTTCACAAGGAAGATATGGGTTCARAAGTATCCTTTATGCGTCCAAGTTCCTCCTAGTTAGATGCCAAAAATACCATCTGAAAATTTTTCAGGATATCCCTTTGCGAGATAACTCAACTCTTGATACTATAACAACAAAGATTCATCAGGAGTARCATACCACCCCCCTAGGCCTCATTCCTCAACAAGATAATTAAATCATGAGTGMTATGGGTAAGAAATTACATTTCATAACTTGTGAGGTAGGATTAGAGCATGATTTGGGGAACACTCAAGGAGATTTCTTCCCCARTATTGCAGGGTTCTCCAATCCTTATCCCACTTAATTTATTACTTTGTATGGTCTTGGAGAATCCCTCTCTATGATCTCTAGGTATTTAGATACCTATCCCCCCCCTTYGAAAATCTTACCTCAAACAAAAGCTATAGATGGCTTCCCTTMTTTTGAGATCTAAAAATATAATCTCGGGCCTCGAAATAGGGGACATKGGGGTTTTGAAGGAGCTTATGAGGGGGAATAGGACATCTAGAAGAGAAAAAACCCACATTTGTTCAATGAGGAAGAAAATCATGCCTCTCCATTGCTAAAAAACAAGTYAACTYTGAAATAAAARGTGGCAAACAACAATGTCTGATCGAGGCCCTTAGAGCGACTATACCCAAGGCAGTTTTAGAGCAATTTTTCTGACCTTGAATTTTAGGGGGCTAGCCAATCCCTCTAAGTTGAATTTTAGGGGGGCTAGCCAATCCCTCTAAGAATTTTTCCTTAAAAAGGTTGATCTAGAATCACAATCCTTCTTTCATCTACTTGCAAGAATTGATGACTAAAGGGGGAGTTTGTACAAGATCTTTAAAATTTATTAAAGGGTTGGGATTTCACTTATGTTGTTGCAATAGGATGTTTTGGAGGACTTGTAATAGGTTGGAAGACTAKTTTCTTCACTTTATATAACTCATGGGATTTTTCTTYAGGGTTGGYTGTCTCTCTTTTCTCCCCGRAAATGGGAAAAAAAMTCACTTTTTTGAACTTATATGGACCCTACTCCGATARAAGGGAATTTTGGGAACACTTCTTCATCATTCCATGGATTCAAAAAGGGTTTGYGATTCTAGGAGGAGATTTAMATTTTTCTCTTAGTGCATCTAATATTTTGGGTCTTGCAGCCCAAGTGGATTCCCTCTCAAACTTTATCTTTCGAAACTTGGAACATTTTTTGGACTTAGAGGATTTCTTGGAGGAGACTTTAAGATTACATTGATGGGTATCAGTTGGAGGGGTTTTTTATCATAACCTGGTACTTTTTAATTGGTTGATGAATAGGAAAAACCAACAAACCAGTTTAAGTTGAATCTTGAATGGCTCAAATAAGAAGACTTCATCCAAACCTTAAATAATGCCTAGGTACCTTTCAATAATTACCTTAATGAATAAAAAACCATCTAATTTCACCTAATCCTTAAAAGGAAAAGTATCAAGAAATATAATGGTCAAAATAAAAATAAAAGAAAGATGATAAACTCCTATAGAAAATGAAAAAATCCCTAGCCTCTAGGCTCTCCTTGAAAGGATTTGGGTTCTTAACAAACTCTTTGAAGGATAAGCTTACTTCAGTAGAACACAAGTGAAGAAAGTTACTCTTGGATAAAGACAAAGAGTGGTGAATCAAGAGAAAGGTAATCTGGCTTGAGTTAGGCAAAAATAACACCAAATTCTTCCATTACTTTGCAAACAACAGAAAAAATAAATCAATTTCATATGGAAAATAGCCACTGAGGATGATACATGGGATGAAAAATTCCCCGACATTGTAGATAAGGGAGTTATATATTTTCAAAATATCTTCAAAGAGAACAATCATGCTACTATAAACACCATGTTACTTATGGCCAACTTATTTTCTAGATTTATGGATCTTGAAAACAACTAAAATCATATGGAAGAGGTGGGAAAAGAGGAAATACTCAAAACTCTTTAAATTTTTCAAAAAGACAAGAGTCTAGGCCATGTTATTCTCTCTATTAAAGTTTTTCTTAGTTGTTATGATTTCATTGAAAAGGATCTTCAAGGGGTAGTGGAGGCCTCAATATACATTTGGATAGTTTTGGATACTTTCAAAACTACCGTCATAACACTCATACCAAATCCAAACTATTGGGTTGTTATATTCTTTGTAGTGAAAGTCAAGTTGAGGTTGATCGAATGGTAGTGAAATTTGAAGGTCGAAATGTTCGACCATGAAAATTTGAATTCAAATTAATTGATAGTAAGTCAAAGTGGTCAACCGACAAGAGGTCGATAGGCAGTCAGGTGGAAACTGACTGAAGACCAAATGAAGGTCGATTGGTAGTCAACTAGTAATTCGATTGGAAGTCGTTTGTAATAAAATCCTGAGATTTGCAGGATTTGTAGCCAATAACCTATGTGGATCTGTAACCATTTTTTGGCTCCTTTATTTAGGGTTTTTCCTACTATAAATCCTATAAATAAGGCATGTTGTAATCATGTTAAAGATTCGATTTTGTGATGGTATTCATGATAATATTTATCAATAGGTTACTGATCATGTAGATGAGAGCTGAATTGGCTACATGGTTGTCCTTATAGAAACAAGAGGGTATGATGTTGATTATGTCTCAAGTGTAGACCAAGGTTAGTCATGTAACATTTTATTATGAATGAATAAGACAACAAGAGAGCAAGACACTCAAGAAAGGATGGATTTCCCATTTGGGTTTCCAGGGTAAAATCTCTATTTATTGTGTGTTTTCATTATCATTTATTTTTAGCTTAAATCTTTCTTCCTCTCTTCTATTAGGTTTAGCATGGAAGTATAATTTTCATAACATGTGGTATCAGAGATTGGTTTAACAACCTTGGATCTAAGATAAAACCTAGGTCAAGTAAGATTCCTAAGTCAGAGATATTTAAAGTTGTGCTTAAAGAATGGCAAGTAGTTCAAGGATAGAGATCGAAAAATTCAATGGCAAGAAATTTTGAGCTTTGGAAGCTTAAAATGAAGATCTCCTTGTAGATCGAAAAAAATGGGCAACAATCTATCCGGGTACCATTCTGGCAGGTACATTGAAGGAAGAATGGGAGAAACTCGAGAGAATGGTAAGGAGTACAATTTGACTATGTCTTGTAGATTCGGTGTTGCTGAATGTATCAAGTGAATATTCGACCAAGAAACTATGGGACAAGTTAGAAAGCTTGTACTAGTCAAAATCCCTGGTAAATAAACTATTCCTTAGAAAGAAACTATATATTATAAGGATGAGTGAGGGAAGTTCGGTAAATAAGCATTTAAATGCATTTAATACCATAATAAGACAATTGCATTCTATGGATATTAAATTCACCGAGGAGGAGAAAAGTATTATCCTATTATGTTCTTTTCCAGACTCTTGGGATAACTTTTTCATGGCTATAGGGAGTCATTCAACCAAATTAATGCTAGAATACATGGATGCATCTCTACTATCAGAAGAAATGAGAAGGAACAAGATAGAAGGATCAACCAAATATGCATTAGAGGTGAGAGGTAGATCGATTGAAAGAGATAAAGGAAATTATTTTGTACAAATTCTAAGTCAAAGGGTAGATCTAAATACCTTCTTCATTCGAAGAGAAGATGTTGGAAATGAAGTAAAGCTGGGAATTATAAAAGGGACTGCAAGCCGAAGGTAATGGAAGTTAGTACATGATCCAATGAGAATCATTTGAATGAGAGAAAGACTATTCTATATAAGGGAGGAAATGCATACCTAGAATCGATTAGTACACAATCAGATTAAGATGTTCAGTTGATTAAATCAGGATCATCCTATAATATGAAACCACATAGAGAATGGTTATGTGAGTATGAATGATATGAAGGAGGAGATGTGTTTTTGAGGGATGACTCAACAACCAAAATTGTTAGACGGGGAAGAGTCTAGCTAATACTGCAGGATGGGAGGAGTAAAACCCTTTCAAGTGTGCTACATATCCCAGGTTTGGAAAGAAACCTGATATATGTTAGTAAGATGAGTGATGCAGGAGTGCATACTCCATTTTATAAGGATACATGCAAAATGGTCAGACGTGTGATGGTCTTAACGAAATGAGTTTGGATTGGAACCATATACAATTTGTTAGGAAATGTCGAATCGACTGGATGCGACAACATCAATATTCCTAAAGTCTATTTGACTTTGAATCAACTCGACTCAACTCGGCCTGAGTCGATTCAAAATGAATCGACTAGTCTTCATCAATTTGAACTAACCATGCTATGGCACGAGATGATGAAACATATTGGAGAAAAAGGACTTCGATCTATGCATAAAAAAGGTATGGTCAAATATTTTCTTGAATTTAATTTAGAGGTCAATTTTTGTGAACATTTCACATATGGAAAACAAAGTCGAGTGATGTTCACATTTGGAGAGAAAAGGGAAAAGAGGATTCTAGAATTGGTTCATAGTGATGTGTTTGGCCTTGTTTTATTTCCTTCACTTGGTGGATCCTTGTATTATGTCTCCTTCATAGATGATTTTTCTAGGATTACATGGATATATTTATTGAGAAATAAATCAGAGGTTTTATATAAATTCAAAGAGTTTAACTCTCTTGTGGAAAACTAGATAGATAACAATATTAAGGTGTTGAGAACTGAAAATGGTGGTGAATTATATGGAAAGGATTTTGAGAAATTCTACAAGAAATGTGGCATAGCACACCAAAACACCACACCATATACCCCACAACAAAATGGAGTTTCTGAAAGAATGAAAAAACATTGATGTACAAGGAAAGGAGCATGCTCAATGGTGCTAGGATCGCATGAGAATTCTAGGCAGAGGAAATCAACACTACAAAATATCTAGTGAATATGTCTCCTTCATTGGAACTAGTTGACTCAACTCCACATGAGGTATGGTCTAGTAAGAAGCCTTTAGTTTCACATCTCATTGTATTTGGCTTTGATGAATTTGTGCATGTTCCCAAGGAGAAGAGGAGAAATATGGACAAGAAGGAAGTCAAGTGTATTTTCATGGGATATAAAGAAGGAATGAAAGAATATAAGCTCTGGGATTCTGCATCAAGGAAAAAAATGTACAATTGATATGTGGTCTTCAGAGAAGTCAGAAGGAAGTTTGAGCCTGAAGTGGTTCAAAAAGAGAGTAATACAGAGAAGGTGAGGTTTGAAATAAGGAAGGAAGAAGAATATTATTCAGATGAGTCAATTGAATCAAATGAATAGGTGGAACAATTGACCCCGGTTGTAAGGAGTTTTGAGAGAGTAAGAAAACTAGTTGAAAGGTATAGTTTTCTTGAATTTCATTCCACATTTGTGTTAAATTCCACTGATGAGGAGCCCAAGTTGGTCAGGGAGGAAGTCAACTTGGTAGAGGGAAAAATATGGAAAGATTCCATGGCCGAAGAGATGGAATCCTTGCACAATAATGAGATGTGGGATTTAGTCGAATTACATAGTGGAAGAAATATCATTGGTAGCAAGTGGGTATTCAAGAAGAATATGAATGCAAAAGCTCAAGTCGATAAATTCAAAGTTCGACTGGTAGAGAAAGGATATTCCCAAGTCGAAGGAATTGACTTGGGTGATATTTTTTCTCATGTTGCAAAATAAAATTCCATTAAAGTAATAATGTCTCTAGCTAGAACATTTGATACATAAATATAATATATGGATGTGAGGACAACATTCCTACATGGGGACCTGGAGGAAGAAATATACATGAAAAAACTAGAAGGATTTATAGTAAAGGGAAATAAATATTTTGTGTGCAAATTGAAAAGATCCCTTTATGGTCTAAAACAATCACCAAGGATGTGGTATCAAAAGTTTGACACATACATCCTTAGTTTGGGATTTGTGAGAAGCAAATTTGATCACTACATAAATTCCAAAGTAGAAGGTGAGCGTTTCATATATGTATAATTGTATGTCGACAACATGTTGCTGACCGAAAACAACATGGATGCAATAAAGGAGGTGAAGAATCAACTATCCTCCAAGTTCGACATGAAGGATCTCGATGCAATGAAATTCATTCTAGGAATGGAGATCAAGAAATATCGGGTAGCTATAAGGATTTGGTTGAACCAAAAGAAGTATATTTGATCCAGGTGGATATTGGTGGCCACCCACCTTTTCCAACTAGCTCAAAACAACTTTCTGACAATTTTGGTAATTTACTATTTTTAGTAGTTTTTAACTTCTGGGGCCATTTTGAGGGCCTAAATGAAGGTTATTAAGGATATATATTCTCAATGATATCCAAAGTATTTTATTGAGCCCCCAAAATGAATCTCCCTGACAATACCTTTCCAACGAGCTATCATGCACCCCAAATGAAGATTGTATGCCAAAGTTATGCCCCCAAGAAGTTGATACACTAAACTACCCAAAACAAGGTCCACACAACTATTGGATTTTCATCTTCTGTGGTTAGGGTTTTGGAATTTATTTATGATAAAAAGGCCTTTGGAGCCTCATTGTAAAATCATCTTCTTGCGAATGCGAGTAGCAGACACGTCTCTTCTCAGAGATAAGCTTCCACCATTCTAGCGAGTCTTTCACTCTGTATTTTTACGGTCTTTGTACATTTTCTCTCATTAATAGAAAATTGTGTATTACTGTATCTCTGTGTTTATGGTTTCATCTCTGATAAAGTTTTGTTATATTATTGGATATATGATATATCTTTGTACATTTCTTTATTACATATCCGCTCTCATTTCNTTGTACATTTTCTCTCATTAATAGAAAATTGTGTATTACTGTATCTCTGTGTTTATGGTTTCATCTCTGATAAAGTTTTGTTATATTATTGGATATATGATATATCTTTGTACATTTCTTTATTACATATCCGCTCTCATTTCATGCCGAAAATAATGCGTATTAGTGGTATTAGAGCAGGCTGCTCTTGATCGTTTTTCAGTGCATGTCCTCGATGAGGTCCGAGTATATAAAGTTGGGTCTCGAGCTTGTCTCTATGGAAGAAAATTGCTCTCACAAATGCAAGAAACCCTCCATGGTAGAAGAAAAGAAAAACAACAAAGAAGACGATTATATTAATCTGTTGCTTGAGAAAGCTATCATGTGACAGAGGGATGAAATAGTGGATAATTTTTTCCACATCCTTCAACGCGTGCCGATAAAAACATGCGCATCTTCATCAAGTGGCCACTTTGGAGGCACCTCGCCTTTCAAGATACAAATTAATTTTGATATTCCCATATTTGAAGGACAAATAGATGTAGTTGGCTTAGAAAAATGGTTAAATCTGCTAGAATCTTATTTCTCTATTCATAATTTATTCGACAGGGAAAAGATCACCTTCACACTCCTTAAGGCTCTCCCCCATTTCAAACATTGGTTGGAAACTTATTGGGAGAAAAGTTCCACAAAGGAGTCTGGAATATATGGGGTCGAGCCCACTTGGGATTTTTTTTTGGATGCGGTAAAGGAACGGTATTATCCTGTTGGAAACTATGAAGACCAGTACATGAGATGGACCACATTGTGGCAAGAGAGGGGCCAAGCAGTTCCAGAGTTAATCAATACCTTCCATACCTTGCGCACCAAGATGGGTATCAAAGATTCTAAACAACATTTGGTTCTGAAATACCATGGGGCTCTACATAGATACATCCAAACTAAAATAGATTTTTTGGACATCTCATCACTTAGTGCTGCTTATCGATATGTTGTTAAAATTGAGCAGAAATTTAAGCACCAGAACAAACGGGAGTTCGGGTCTACAAATCTGCAACAACCAAAGTATGATAAAGATGACCCTGACAAATAGTCTCTTGAAAACTAATCCAAGCCACAAGAAAAGAAGGGTCATGGGAAGATGAATAAGGACACCGGAAAATGGTGCAATTTCCACAAAATCCCCTAGCACAACATCGATGAAGGTCGCTCAAAACAATCATTGGTGGCCAAAACCAAAGACAATGAGCCAAACTCTAATTCAAAAAATACTGATAGAAGACATATCATCGACGCAGACCCCACTGTTATTGTCACAATCATATCCATTCAACCATAAGAACCAATAGATCCTAAAGAGGGGGAGCACCTTTTTCATTCACAGATGTGGGTGAAGGGGACCCCATTGCATTTTATTGTTGATAGAGAAAGACATAAGAACCTCATCTCAACAGAGGTCATCAAACAGTTTGGATTATCGAAGAAACCACACCCAAAACCATACAACATCGATTGGATTTTCCAAGGACGAGATCTATGTGTCATCTAGTAGTGTCGATTTTCATACGACATCCATCCCTTCAAGGATGTGGTAGTATGTGATGTTCCCCGCTGGATGTCTTTGATGTTCTCTTGGGCCAGACATATATGTGGAAGTGTCATGATATCTATGATTATTGAACCCATAGTGTCATTTTCACTCTGGAGGGTCATCTCTACAGGATACCATAGGTGTTTCTGACTACTATCCCACCTAAACAGTGCCGCAAGATAGTATCTCATACTACAAAATTTAGCTTCCTCATAATCTATTCAAAATGTGAACATAAGGATACTGCAACCTTGGCCCAAGCACCTTCTATCCAACAGAAGCAGGTCGACAAGACTACAACAAAGCACAAATATTAATTCTACAAACAAACATCTCATGTACCCAGACTGGTGAAAAATATCCAATCCTTCCAGCCACAGGTTCGTGACAACCTTCAAAAAGCTAAGCAACACAACTTCTCCAATGAGGAAAGCATATCATCAAGATGAAGATTCAACAAACTCTTTTCCCTCTCCCCTGGGAAATCAATTCAATGGATACCATTTCTTCCTAATGAGGGAGGATTGATCCAGGTGGATATCGGTGGCCACCCACTTTTTCCAACTGGCTCAAAATAGTTTTCTGGCAATTTTGGTAATTGTTATATTATTTTGGTATGTGTTATATTATTTTCAAAATAGATCCCATGTATTGTATATTGATATGGGAGAAAAGGGGGTCTGGGGGGTTCTTAACACATCCCAGCCAAGAGGGTTGTGGGGGTTCAGGGGTGGGAGCCCTCGAGAATATCTTTTTTTGGTAGTTTTTGGATCCGTTTTTTGCATCCATTTTTAGTAGTTTTTCAACACATGGTTTTTGTCGATGGTTTTCTAGTCCCTAATAAGGAATTAATTTTGACTAATATGGGTTAATGGATTATGGGTTTTGATGCCTCGGATCCTATATGTATATTGTATTGTAAATAATGAAGAAGATGATGAATAGAATATTAGAAGTGCGGCTCTAAACAAGTTGTTGATTTTATTGGTTTGGGTTTCCAGGGTAAATTCTTTGTGTAATGTGTGTGTGTGTGTGCCATTGTATCTTTTCTATTTTTATTAAGAATATATTTGCAGTAATTAATTGTATAAGGTTAAAATATACATTTTTTTATCAAATCAATCATTGGCTTCAAGGGGATGCCTTTGTGGTCACATCAAATCAATCATTGGCTTCAAGGGATGCCTTTGTGGTCATGTGGTTTTATTGGTATATGATAAGCCTTGTTACAATGGGATATCTATGATATTAATTTTCAAAGAAAATAAATGGCGATTAGTTTGAAAATAGAGATCAATAAATTTAATGGGAAAATGTTCGAGCTATGGAAGCTCAAGATGGAATATCTATTGGTAGACAAAGATCGGTGGATCACAGTGTATCCATGTACTCCACCTACATGAATGTCAACAAAAGACTGGAAAAAGTTGGATTGAAATATGGAGAGCACAATCTGGTTGTGTCTCTCAGATTCAGTATTAATGAATGTGTCAGGGGAATCTACAACCAAGGGATTATTGGATAAGTTGGGGAATTTGTATCAGTCTAAGTATCTGGTAAACAACATGTTCTCATGGAAGAAGCTATATAACCTGAGAATAAAATATGGAGACTCAGTGATAGAGCATCTAAACGCCTTCAATACAGTGGTAAGTCAAACATTTTCTGTTGATATTAAAATTTCTGATGAAGAAAAATGTATTATTTTATTATTCTCTTTACTAGACTTGTGGGATAGTCTAGTTGTGGCCATATGTAGTAACAAAAATACTTTAAGTTTCAATTATGTGGTATCATCCTTGTTGTCGGAGGAGATGAGGTGGAAGAACATGGAAGGACATAGCACAGATGCATTATTTTCAAGAGGATGCTCCCATGAAAGAAATAGATATAAGTAATCAAGTGGGAGATCTAAGTATAAGGGTAGATATTAATCTCCTAGAAAGTTTGTAAATGTATGCTCGATATTTGGAAAATAAGGGAACTACAAGAAGCAATGTAGATCCAAAAGTGTTGAGAGAGGGAAGGGATATGAAGATTCTCCTTCTACAAAAGAAAAAACCTCCAAGGAAGAAGGATGGGATGTGTACTTGGCTTCTTCAAGAACACATTCATATCATAAGGCATGGATGGTTGACTCATGCACATCATTTCATATGACTCCCCACAGGGAGTGGTTCTATGAATAGGAAAGGTATGATGGAGGTGATGTTTTCCTAGGTGATGACTCGACAGCCAAAATAATAGGATGAGGAAAATTAAATCTAAATCTCATGGATGTAAGGATTAGAATAGTCCTTGGTGTTATTCACATGCCAGGATTGGACAAAAAAATGATTTATGTAAGCAAAACGAATGATGCATGGGTAAAAATAGTGTTTGAGAAAGAAACTTGCAGGATGGTTCAAGGAGCAATGGTGTTGCTGAAGGGAGTTAGTATTGGAACTATGTATAATCTATAGGGAAGAACTATTAGTGTTGGGTGTAATAGTTCCATTGTTCTTGAGATTAGAGCTGAAGAAGAAAAAATTCCTATACCGTCTCTAGAGAAAAGGCTATGTTGTGGCATCAAAGACTCGGGAATATCAGAGAGAATCGATTTCAACTACTACATGGTAAAGGTATGGTTGAAGGCATGTATAACTTCTCTATGAATTTTCATTTTTGTGAACATTATGTTTATGGGAAGAAGAATTGGGTAATATTCCCCTCTGGCACAATGAGGGTAGAGGGAATTTTACAATTGGTGCACAATGATGTGTTTGGACCTGTGTCAATTCCATCAATGGGAAAATTTGTGTACTATGTCTCATTTATAGATGAATTATTGAGGAATAATTGGATGTATTTCCTCAAGAATAAATTTTAAGTCTTTGATAGGTTTAAAGAGTTTAAGGCTCTTGAGGAGAATCAAATAGAAAAAATAATTAAGGCGTCGAGGATGAATAATGGTGGAGAGTTCTACGGAAATGAATTCAAAGAATTCTGTAAGAAGTACACTATAGCAATGTGTAAGAATAGTCCATATAAAACTCAACATAATGGAGTTGCAAAAATGATGAACAAGACACTAATGGAAAAAGCAAGGTGCATTCTCAGTGGTGTTGAGTCAGGACAATAATTTTGGGTAGAGGCAGTGTGTACTATATGTTACCTGGTCAATCGATCACCATCATTAGCAATGGATGATAAGACTCCACATGAGTTATGAAATATAAATAAACCCTCTCTCACACATCTTAGGATATTTGGATGCGATGCCTATGTTCACATTCCAAAGGAAAATAGGAGTAAGCTAGATAAAAATGATGAAACATGTATCTTTATTGGGTATAAATATGGTTTGAAAGGATATAAGATTTGGAACCCAGAAACTGAGAAGGTTTTGTATAACTGAGATTTGGTATTTATATAAATCAAAGGTGTTTTCAAATAGGAAGTCCTACCAAGGAAGGAAGAGATAGATAAAATAGAGTTTCGGTTGAAGGATGATGAATCAATCTCTATAAGAGAACATGAATAAGAAGAAGATCCTCATACTCCATTATTGAGGAGATTAGTTTGGGAAAGAAGCAAAATGACAAGTTATACTCCACCCAATTTCTGTTCAAATGTTTCTTTGTCTATTAATGATGATGATCCTAGAACTGTTAGGGAGGCAGTGGATTCATAGGATGGAAAAATGCCATGGTTGAAGAAATGACAACCTTGGATAAGAATGAGGGTTGGAATCTAGTGGAGTTGTTGACTAGAAGAAATCCCATTGGCAGCAAATGGGTGTTTAAAATAAGTTGAATGTAGAAGGAAAAGTGGAGAAATACAAAGCTTGGTTAGTAGCAAAAGGTTATTCCTAGGTTGAGGGAATTGAATTTGGTGAGATTATTTCTCATGTTGCCAAGTTAACTTCTATTAGGTTTCTTTTATCTGTTGTTGTTGCATTCGATTTTGAATTAGAAAATATGGATGTGAAGACAACATTCCTACATGGGGGTATGGAAAAATAAATCTACATGAAGCAACCAAAAGGATTTGCTATGAAGGGAAAGAAAGAGCTGGTATGCAAGATGAAAAAGTCCCTATATTGGTTAAAGAAATCACCAAGGATGTGGTATCAAAAATTTGATACTTCTATGTTGGGACTTGGCTTCACAAGGTGAAAAGTGGATCATTGTGTGTATTTCAAATTAATTGGTGATTGTCTTATTTATTTGGTCTTGTATGTGGATGATATTGGTAAATGTTTAACATGCAGCATATTCTTGTCATTGATGACAAGTACAGCAGCGAAGATGGCATGAGTACAAGAAGAAGTATTAGAAGTATTTTAGGAAGACGTTGCAGAGAAAGCTCGATAATTTCAGAAGAGATAGTGCAGAGGATTGTTGGCAGGTTTAACATGCAAAGTGAGCTTGTCATTGATGGTAGGATCAGAGTGTGCATTGATGGCAAGAACAACGATGGAAAAGATCAGCAGCGCAGTGATAATGGAAGAGGAGGAGGAGGAGCATCAGTGATCGTTGGATCCCATCCCGAATCCCCGATGACCGTCAGATATGAAATCAGACAAGAAGAACACGTAGAGGAGGAGGACAGATCTTAGGCGTCAGATCTGAGCGTAAGATCTGACCATCGTTGGATCAGGGAGAACCTGCATGTTCATTAAAGAGAAAGAAGAGGCGAAATGAAAAATGCCGAAATATGTTGGTCTGACTCCATTTCGGAGTTTCGTAGATTGGGACTTGAAGGCTTGAGACCCTTCATCATAAGAAGGCGAAATCGCGAAGTGGTGAAATCGCGAAGTGGAAAAATCATGAAATGGCGAAATCGTGAAGTGCCGAAATGGCGAAATGCAAAATGGAGAAATGATCCTAGCCATTGGATCAAGGTGAGATCTAGGCCGTCAGATCCAGGAGGTGAATATGGTAGACCACATCAGAAAGGATAGTCGTGGACCGTTGGATCAAGAGGATGCGTGGCATAAAATCAGAGCACCACAAAGACTCCATTTTGGAGTTTCGCAGATCGGGAAATCCAAAGGAAAGAGGTTCAAAATCGTGATACGCGAGATCACGAAAAGATCTTGACCATCAGATCACCAAGGATTCTGGACCGTTGATCTAAGCTCCATCTCGAAGCTTCGCCTATAACGACTTGGAGTGATGAGAACCTCCATAACAAGAATCGCGAGATGCGAATTCACAATAATATCTGGACCATCAATTCACTAAGAACGTGGACCGTCAATATGAGATCCATCTTGGAGCTTCGCCTATCGCGACTTGGAGTGACGAGAACCTCCATCTAAGGAACTTTGAGATGCAAATTCACGATGAGATCTGGACCATCAATACACCAAGATTTTAGACCATTGATCTAAGATCCATCTCGGAGTCTCGCCTATCGCGACTTGGAGTGACGAGAACCTCCATCTAAGGAACAACGAGATACGAATTCACGATGAGATCTGGACCGTCAATTCATCGAGATCGTGGACCATCGATCAGGGTCGATGAAGGTCATAAGTTTGCGAAAATATCGAAAAGGTGAAATGGATGTAGCCTGTGGTCACATCGGTGGAACATGGGGGAAGGAGCTAGTGTAGATAGGCTCCTTTTCAGAGTTTCGGGGATTGCGACTAGGAGTGTCGAGACATTTGGTCACATGAATGCTGAATTGCCGAATGCCGAAATGCCGAAATGAATGGAAGATCCCATGGATCCAATCCAACGGTGCAGGTGAATTTGAGTATGATCGGAGGGCTAATGTTTCTCTTCACAGTGTAATTGCTAGAAACCATTGATGGTTTCTGCCAGAAGATTTGAAGAGACTTATGTGTGATCACCAGAGGAGCTGAAGAGTCTCCAAGCTTCTTCCAGTGAATGAAGACTATTCTTAGAGGGGATTGATAGATGGAAGAGCGTTGAAGTCTGTAACTAAAACATGAAGGATAAGCTCGACTGTGCCAGAGAAGACGAGGAGTCTCAACTGCCAGAGAGGTTGAGGAATATCAACAGAACACCCAGTGATGCTGGACGCGTGGTGGGAACCACTAGAGAAGCTGAAGAGTTGCGATGATCATGCAGAGCTCTCGAGAGGTGGAGGATATTGGTGCGGTGTGAGTATGTAGAGGTATTGCACGCATTGCATGCACAAGGTGCACAAAAGATATAAGTACACGGTACAGAGAAGATATGCGGTCGTTGTTGCTGTAGTTGTTGTTGTTGTTGAAGGTGATTCATGTGTGAAGAAGGAGGAGAGTGCAACAGTTGAATTGAACAGAAGAGGAACCGTGCAGTGAATGGACATGGCACACAGAGCATAAAAATCAGAAGAACAAACAACACAAGTCATTTGTGCAGGAAGGAAGTGAGGTAGACAGAGCAACGAAATGCAGCAGAACAATGATGAGTCTGGTAAGCCATTGTTGAACATTATATCACTGTAATAAGTTTCAGTAGCAAAGATTTATAAATCAGGGTGGTAGGGAGGTGCTAGGGAGGACTGGTGTCCTCAGAGGTTCAAGCGGGTGCTTGAAAACATGGAGTAGTAGCTTCCTTCTAGTTAGTGCTAGAGAAACTAGGGAGTAGGTGCTTCCTTTTAGTTGGTGCTAGAGAAACCAGGGAGTTGGTGCTTCCTTCT